>CM010609.1:4901723-5058363 GCA_003430845.1 Xanthoceras sorbifolium | reverse complement strand
TAATTAACCGTTGACCACAATTAGTCACTAACGGTCAAAGAGGTAAAATCATCTTTTTAGAACAAAAAAATTTTAAAAAAAAAAATCTAGAAAAAGAAGAAGAAGAGGAGGAAGAAGAAAGAAGAGGACAAAAAAAAAAATTTGAAAAAAGAAAGAAAAGAAGAATAAAGAAATCTTAAAAAAAAAAAGCAAAGAAGAAGAAGAGGAGGAGGAAGAAGAAAAAAGAGGAATAACAAAATAAAAAAAAATCTGGAAAAAAAAAAAGAAAAGAAGAGGAAGAGGAAGAAGAAGAGAAAAAAGAAGAAGAAAAATAAATAAATTTGAAAAAAAAAAAAGCAAAGAAGAAGAAGAAGAAGAAAGAAGAGAAACAAAAAAAAATAAGAGAAGAAGAAGAATCCGAAAAAAAAAAATTTGAAAGAAGAAGAAGAAGATGGAGGAAAAGGGAAAAAAATGATGAAGAAATAAATTGAAAAAAGAAAAAAAAAATTGGAAGATGAAAAGATCTGGTTATGAATAAAAAAATTTGAAAAAAAATTGATTTTTTTTTTTTGCAATGGACCAGATGATGGATGAAGATATTTTTATTTCATCTAATGGACCAGATCATCTGGTCCATTTTTAAAATTTTCTTTTTAAATTTTTTTTAAAAAAAAGACAATTTAACCCCTTTGACCATTAGTGATTAACTATGGCCAACGGTTAGTCAACCGGTCAAAAGGAAGTTATTGTTATTATCGATTATTCTCAGATTTTTGTACAATTATACTTATATACACGGGGAGTTATTACAATTATCCCTTAAAAAAAACTAAAATTCTGAATATTAAAAACTATGAAATAAAAATTCAAATAAAAATAAAATTATTTTAATAAATATATTAAAAGTATTGAGATTCATCATAAGTGCATCAGCAATATTGATAGTGGTGGCCATCACGGTTGTAGCAATCAAATTGCCAAATTTTACAATCAAGTCTCAAAAATGGAGAAGGGTTCATCCTCCTCCATCATCAAAACAGAACAAGTCATGGTGTAGAGAGGTCGGTTCTACTCCGGCAACGGAGAAGGAGAAAGCCTCCTCCATTATAGTGATAAAATCTGTAATTTCGATCGCAATTATTGGATCACCATCTCTTCTAGCAGAGGAGAACCGACTTCCTCCGACGATGTCGACGTCGCCAGATGAGGCTGGTTCTCCTCCAACCATTATTGCCGGTGTTGGCCACCACCTCTGACCATGTTTTATTATTTTATATATTTTTTGGTACTTTTATATTTATTTATAAATTTATTTATTTTTTTTCAAAATTTTTAATTTATTTTAATATTTTATTATTAATATCGTGTATGGTCATTTTATACTTGTACAAATATAATCATATCCACTTTAGCCATTTTATTGCATACATCTTTCTTCATTTTCAAAAGCAAATTATTTTTCAAGTAAAACTATAAATAATTACTTCTTACAATACTGTAATCTCAAAGACAGCTTTAATTCATACTAAGAGTAATTTGTTGATCAAAACACTAAAGTTTGGTATTGTGCAATTATTTTAATAGAGTTTTTTGTGGAAATAATATGTATAAATAATATATATATATATATATAAAAGATAGTTTAACCAGTCACACCTCTTGGTGTCATGCAAAATGAATGCTGGTCATTTGACAACTTTTATTAATGTGGGGTACTCAATTAAGTTTAAAATAAACTTGTTAAAAATAAAATTACGTACGTCAAAGTGATGAAGTGGTAATCTCCTCACACTCACATTAATAAAATTATGAGTTCAAGTTATATTTCCGTCTAATAAATTTTAAATTTATAATAGTTTGAAAAAGAAAGTCTATTTTTTTCAAATAAAAAATGCATGAGAGATTTTTTGAACAATTATAATATGGTTAGAATGCCGCGCACAATTTTATAAGTTTTTTTTTTTTTTGAAGGGTACAAGTACAAAATTGAGTGGAGTATCTATTTAGAGGATAAAAGACATTTATTCCCACATTAAGGGGATAAAACTACTTACACATGCTGGTAAATGTGTATGGTAGGGCTTAAACCTTTACTATTGAAGTGAAATGAATGTACACTAACCGTTTGAGTTATAAATAAATATGTCACGATTTTATAAGTTAAACATTAAATGTGTGATAGCAAGCCAAATAAATTGCGAAAACGGATAAAGAGAATCATTATGTTTTTAAATATTTTAAAATACCGAGAATCTCCACATATACCCTTTTATTTTGTATCACTATCCTTTCCTTGGGAGCATAATTCTATGGAGGGAAAAAAATATTCTCATTATTGACTCTAGTGAATGAAATGCACTAAATATGTCATAGACCAAATTTTTAATATTATATATTTAAGAGGAAATTACCCTTTTTAGCCTCCTAAAACATTAATATTTTATTTTTAACCATATAACTACAAAAAATCGTTTCTTCATCAAAAATATCGTTTTTGGCCACATCACCCCTCAAAATAATAAATTTGGATTCTATCTTCACCTCACCTTTTTTAAAGCATGTGATTAGATGTTAATAAAGTAATAGTGAAAAGTAAACATATCATAGCCACTTATTTATTATAATACTTATGTGTCATGAGATTAAAAAAATGTGAGTACAAATAACATCTCCTTCTTTCTCTTTCTTCTTAGGTCTTGTTTGGTATGACTTTTACTTTAAACTTTTAGCTTCTTGAAAGCTCTTTCTACAAAAGCCATATTATGGTTTTACCTTGAAGAGTTTTTAAAACTTAAAAGTTCTTTTATGGGAATACCCAAACACTTCCAAAAAGACTTTTGGATTCAAAAAGTTAAAAACATGCTTCTCAAAGTCCTATCAAATAGGCCCTTACACTCTTTTCTCTCTAGTATTTGTTTTCCTACCATCTCTCTTATATCTTAACGTTCTAACCCATTTTAAAATTTAAAGTAACCGAAAATACCTGCGTTATTTTATAATAGCATTTATTTTATGGGTGTAGATTCATTTTTGTTTAATTTGATTTGTGTGTGGAAAAACGATTTCGAACTTCAAAATTCATTGTTTTCCAAAAGATATCATATGTTGGTTCTTTGTGAATTCATCACATGTGCTTCGTGAAAGTATCATTGGCAATATATACACACGTGTATCATTGGCAATATATATATATATATATATATATATATATACACACACACGTGTATCTAGTCAAAAATGAGTTTTCAAAATATTTCAGGTGGCCATAATTGACTTTCTCCCATTCTTTAATTACACACATGACACATCAAAAGATCTATTAGTTCATTTGTTTATTTTTAATTTTAAACCCTTGGTTTTTGGGTGAAGGAACTTCAACTTTTAGCTTTGCTTGTCAATAACACAACCCCTATAATGTCAACCATTTTGTTTAAAATAAAAACAAAAATTAAAATTTTATGCAAAAATAATAATTTAAATAAAAATCAAAGAAAAAAAAAATAGCAGAATGCCTTGTATATCCAGCATACTCTCACACTACAGCACCCTTCAATTGCTTTTGCTTTTGGTTTCTTTCAATTTTACGAAAAAATACAAAAATTTAAAGGTTTTTTTATATATTTTTTATTTGGTCAACGATAAAAATTTACACGATTGTTAATCGGATCAAGCAACCTTTTGTTCTATTTCAATTTTACTCTACAAAAATTACACTTTTTAAAGCTTTTGTTTGTCTGGTCAACCCAAATATTTACATGATTGTAAGATCAAGTAATTTTTTTATTTTTTTTGAAAGAAAAGATCAAGTATGTTAAATACAAACAAAACAATAAAATGCTTTTATTTATTTATTGAATATATATATATATATATATATATATATAAAAGAAATGAATATTTGTAATTGGCGTCTTCTTTTTAAATTGTAATAATGGTATTTGGTGAGCATTATCTTTATATTTTGATCAAATCTCTACGTATTCTACTAAAATTTTGAGAATTTGTACAAAAAAAAATTAAAATAAATACATAATTCTACAAAAATGATTACTCTAATAAGTAACAGTAGATATTTCAGCTTAAATTTTAACTCTTCAATCTCAATACATATGGTGGCAGCTGATGTATCGATCAGTGAAAGAATTTATATGACAAGTGAGATAAATCAACAGTAATTGTGAATCTATCCACTAATTGACACCTAAACTGCCATATGTGTTGAGATTGAAGAGTTGAAATTTGAGGAAAGATATTTAACTTTACTTCTACTCTAATATGCGAGGACCTTTTGAAAAATTATTAGATAGACTCTTGACAAATTATATTACAAGTTTTTAATGAACTAAAAAGATTCAAAGGGATTTCTAACAAAAATATTTAATCCATGGAGGTACTTTGGAAGTAGGTTAAAACATTTGCAATATATCTCAGTGAATATAATACGAATCTAATTTGGCTTGCAAATGTGACTAATACCTAAATTTCAATATATTTTGATACAACAATCATTCTATTTAATTAAACACGTGTGTTTTTTTATTTCCTATTTTTGTTAAATAAATCTCTACCTTCCATTCAAATATTGACGATAGAAATTTAAATTTTTTTTTTTTTTTTATAAATGAATCCACACCGTCTATTTCATATGTGGAGGTCTTAATTTTTTTTAAAATATCTTAAAAATAAAATAAAATAAACAAAATAGCTTTAAAATAGTCTAGTTTGGTCAATATTGACTAATGTTAACTATAGGTAGGAAAGTTAACTACTAATTTTTTAATAAATTAACTCCGCCTCTAAAATAGACAAACTTATCTATTTTAAATTTTTATATGTATTGAGTTCGAGTCTTACTTTTGATTCTCCTTATCCAACTAGTAATGAATTTTTAAAAAAGATTGAATGAATTATTATTGCCAATAATATGAACATCTCATAATATGAAGAAAAAAATTACAAGAACATCAAAAATTGACTATAAAATATCAATGTTTATAACTTGTATAACTTAAAAAATTATGTAATATTATTCATCAAGTGTTAATTCTCCTATATTTTTCAAAACAAAAAAAAAAGTGTTATTCTCCTATATATATATAAGTTTGGGGAGGGAAATTTGAAGTCGAAACCACCAAACTATTTATTTTTTTTTTAAAATCTGACACTTTTGCGGGTTAGAGGACTATTGGGATCAACCGAGATTAAATCATACAAGTAGGGTCTGGATAACTACTCCCAACAATGGAAGGGGTTTACTCCCAATACGAGGGAGAGGTCTACCCATAAAATTGTATTTTTATGGCCAATGGTGGAAATATACATTTACATAGCTATACGGGAATTTTAGCTTTGGTAGCTTAGAGGATTTTGAGATCTCCAACCATTAAGGTAAGGGGCTTTGTATTAGAACCACCAAACTATCTCTGCGCTACTGTGATTCTTCTATAGCTCTATAATAAGAGCTTGTATACAGTTTCCTCCATTGTTTACTATTTAATCCAAAATTTCTATTTAATGGACCGCCAATTCTATACCCGTGAAATTCTTGCAAAGCATATTTTTCTTTGTTAGCTCCCAATGGGCCTTGGCCCATTCAACCATCATAATGTAATATAATCCACCAAACACCAATTAATATACCTTCTTTAGTTTCAGCAAGGGGGTTTTACAATTTGATACTTAAATTTATGAAAAATATTATTTTTTTAATTTATATTAGTCTTTTCCTTTGGTGATTTTCTTCTCTAAAGTGAAAGTAGAGGGTGGTCCCTGGTGACCATAGTTTTCCAGTACACTGTTACTGATCTTATTATGTTTGTTTGTTTCGTCTTCCTTTGTTTCTTTTCACTGTTTAATTTCCAGATGAACTTGGAAGAAATTGCTAAGTTATGTGAGGACTTGTCCATTGCGGAGGCGGATGGTCCTGTTACTATTCTGGATGATGCGCTTCGTGAAGTTGGTCAAAGGAAAGTAGACCTGTGCTTGGTGGGTAAGGTATTGATAAACAAACAGATTAACAAAGATACTCTTCGTCAAATTATCCCAAAAATATGGAAAACCACTCATGAAGTTGAAATTGAAGTTATCTCTGCAAATACCTTTGCCTTTTATTTTCAAAATCAAGTGGATCATCGCCGAATACAAGCAGAGGGCCCCTGGAGTTTTGATAAATCATTGCTTGTTTTAATTGAACCTCGTGAACAAGGCATGCTTCATAATATGAACTTTGATTTGGTGGAATTCTGGGTACAGATTCACAATATCCCCTTACTATGTATGAATAAAGAGGTTGGCATTTTTCTGGGCAAACAAATTGGTGAATTTATAGATATTGATCTTGGGGACTCTGGTGATTGTTTGGGCAAATATTTACGAGTTCGGATTTTGATTAATATTTCAAAACCTCTTAAACGGTGCATTCGAATTGATCTTACTGGGTCTGGCGTGGAGACAGCCCTTCTCTTACGTTATGAAAGATTACCATATCACTGTTTCTCATGTGGAATGGTTGGCCATTCCTTCTGTGAATGTCCCACAGTCCCTTTTCATGCATCTGTAGCTTATCAGGATTTCAAGTTTGGATCTTGGCTTAGAGCAAAAAGTCCTGAGAAGAAGTTGTCACCACTCTCACGAAGCATGCCTCAAAATTCTGGTGATGCTGCTGCTGTGAACCGCACCTTCGGTCCTACATATGTTGTTGAACGTCCTCAACCTGCTTCTCCTAGTCCAATCACTCGAGAAGTTGCTCAGTCAGCGGAATTGTTGTCTCCGATTATTGATCCGCCAGTTGATAAAACGGTTCCTACGATTTCCTCTGTTTCCGCTATTTCTGGAATACATCAACTGCCATCGCAGATTGTTCAACAACAATCAAATTCTCAATATTCTTCTTTGGACAATCATTGTAGGCCGGTTATACTTGAGGAGGATGTCCATAACCCAAGGCCCAATACTTATTTTGATACTTCCAAGCCATCTATAGTGTATGAGAATTCTTCTTTGCCAATTTCGAAGTCCAATTTTCCTCAAAACCGGGCCCAACTAAGCTCACAAAATGGAAGAGATTGGCCCGATCTAACAAGTCCACTCCCACTCATATGTATATTGCTTCCATTCTGGTACAAAACGGCCACAGTGTGATCCAGAATTTTCTTTGCCACTCAAGAAGAAATGTGATGATAACAGATATGGGGCATCAGCTTCAAACAGAGAGGATGTCGATGGTGATGCTGCTTTTATTGACAATGGAGGTACAACAATTTCTGAAATTTCTCATGCTCTTGACACTAGTGATGGTGAGTTTCCTTCAACAAGAACCCGATTTGTCTCTCAGCTCCTTCAAATGATTTATCGGCAGGACTGGATACTCTGGCCTGCCGTCCATCATGAAACTCTTCATGTGGAACGTTCGGGGATTAGGCAATACTCGATCGTTCCAAGCTTTGCAGAATCTTCTGCATGAACATAGCCCTGACTTGATCTTTTTAATGGAAAATTACTCTGATCAAGTTCAAATGGAGTTTTTATGGTTTCGTTTGGGATTTGTTGGAAAATTAGTCATTAATCGGGTCGGCCGGAGTGGTGGTATGTGTTTATTGTGGTCTAACAGAGTTGATGTTTCTCTGATTACTTATTCTAAATTTCATATTGATGTTCAAATCTGCTCACACCGTGGTTGTAATTGGAGGTTCACAGGCTTTTATGGCAATCCAGATAGTTCTCAGCAAGTTCACTGTTGGTCACTGTTGAAGCGACTTCGTTCTTTCTCCTCTCTTCCCTGGTTGTGTGGGGGAGATTTTAATAATTTTTTGGATGATTCTGAGAAGTTGGGTGGTTTGTTGAAGCCTCAATATCTAATAAATAATTTTCGTGAAGTTGTAGAATTCTGTGGTTTTCAAGATTTGGGGTATTCTAGTTCTATTTTCACCTAGAGTAACAAGCGTCATGGTTCAGCATTGATCCAAGAAAGGTTAGATCGTTTCTTTTATACAAATTCTTAGTGTGATCTCTTTCCTGTTTTTTCGGTATGTCACCAATAGTTTTGGCATTCTGATCATCGCCCTCTTACACTACAATTTGATGTTTCGGGGTCCTCTAGTGTGCGGTTGGATCGCTCTTCTCGGCGTCGATTCTTTTATGAAGCTTGTTGGGCTGATCAACCTTCTTATATTGATTGTATAAACCGTTGCTGGGGTTCAATGTCAGGAAATTCAACAATTGATTTGGTATCTGCGAAACTTACTTACTGCTCCAGGGAACTTCATCTGTTAAACACTGTCAACGGAGGGCATTTGAAGAAACAAATTAAGCTTAATAAAAATAAGCTTCGGGTGCTATCTGATGAAGTGCCGATTGGTGACTGGTCTCAAATTCGTGATGTTGAACAACAACTTAATATTTTATTACATCAGGAAGAATCATATTAGAAGCAGCGATCTCGCATTTCTTGGTTAAAAGAGGATGATAATAATTCTAAGTTTTTTCATTCAGTGGCTTCTGGGAGAAGGACTAGGAACGAAATTGCTGGTCTTATGGATGAACATGGTGTTTGACAAACTGATCCAGTTCTTCTTACTGGTATTATTTCAGATTATCTCTCTCACATCTTTACTTCATCGCAACCTTCTCAGTCTGATATTACTTCTGTTTTAGATACTGTTCAATATACTTTACCTGCTTCTTTGAGTATTTCTTTGGACAGACCTTTTGTTTTTGCGGATGTGAAAGATGCTGTATTTGGTATGTTGCCTACTAAAGCACCTGGTATGGATGATTTCCTTGCCTTATTTTTTTCAAAAACATTGGTCTATTGTTGGTGATTCTGTTACTGCTACTTGTTTGCATTGTCTGAACGAGGGTGCTAGTTTGACAGGAATTAATCACACTTTGATTACTTTAATCTCTAAAATTAAATCAGCTGAAAAAATTACTGATTTTGGACCTATTAGCCTTTGTAATGTCCTGTATAAAATAATATCTAAAACATTGGCTAATCGGTTTCGAACAGTTCTTAATTTAGTGATTTCTGATTCTCAAAGTGCTTTTATTCCTGGTCGTGTTATTACAGACAATGCATTGGTGGGTTTTGAATGTATGCATGCTTTGAAACGGAAATCTAATAAAAAGGATGGTTATATGGCTCTAAAGTTAGATATGTCTAAGGCCTATGACTGTGTGGAGTGGTCCTTTTTAGTGGCTACGATGCTTCGTCTGGGGTTCTCTCAGTGTTGGGTTGATCGTATTATGCGTTGTGTTACTTCTGTTTCGTATTCCTTTATGTTGAATGGATCAGTTGTTGGTTCAATTATTCCATCTAGAGGTTTACGACAGGGAGACCCGTTGTCCCCTTATCTATTTCTGATTTGTGCTGAAGGTTTGTCTGCTCTTATTTCTGATGCTAATGTGCGGGGTGTTTTTTCTGGATTTCGTTGTAGCAGAAATGGTCATCTTATAACCCATTTATTTTTTGCTGATGATAGTATGATTTTTACAAAAGCTACTTCTACTGAGTGTTTAAATATTCAACACATTATTCTTACATATTCGAGAGCTTCTGGTCAATCAGTTAATTTTCAGAAATCTTCTGTTTGTTTTAGTAAGCATGTTCCTGATTTGTTAATTGAAGAATTAGTTCAGATTTTAGGTGTTCAGGAGGTGGCTAGTCATAAAAGATATTTGGGGTTACAACGTTTTATATCTTGGGACAAACGTAGTGTCTTCCAACAGATTAAAGACCGTATTTGACAGAAAACAAAAGGTTGGCAAAGTCGTCTATTTTCTGCAGGAGGTAGGCAAACTCTTATCAAATACTTACTTATTCTATGAGTTTATTTCGCTTGCCCAAATCTGTTATTGATGATATTCATAAATGTTGTGCTCGATTTTGGTGGGGTTGTGTTGGTGATGCTAAAAAAATGCATTGGGGATCTTGGTCTAAATTGTGTAAAGGTAAAGAATTTGGTGGCATGGGTTTTCGTGACTTACATGTTTTTAACCAGGCCCTTTTAGCTAAACAGGCTTGGAGAATTATTTTTTTTCCTAACTCTTTGGCCTCTAGAGTGTTAAAAGCAGTGTTATTTCCCTACTTCTACTTTTCTAAGAGCTAAACATCATAACTCGGTCTCGATTCTGGTTAGCCTCCAAAAATAACCGGAACCGCCGGTTAGGAACCGGCTGTTAAAGGAACTGTCCGGTTCCAGTTCTAACCGCTTTTTTTTTTAAAATAAAATAATTATACAAATATTTATTTATATATAAATAAATATATATATTTATATCCCAAGTTCCCAACACTATTGGGCCACATAAAATAATTTAGAATATTAAATATAAGTATAAGTGTTGGGCCACATACCAATCGGACCATATCCCACTTTATTTTTTCCTTTATAGCTTAACTTTTATAAGCCACTCAACCTCCTACACAACCCTTTTCTTTTCAATGTGGGACTAAAATTGCATTTGCTATCATTGCTACAAGCTTACAACTTAACCACTTCATTTGTGGCATCAACTTAATTAGAAATCATGAAACACTTTTAATATTTAAAGGCATATGATCTTTCATTAATATGCAAATTCTACGGAGAAACATGTTTGGTGTTTTAATAAATTGATCAAGTTGATATCAAAATTTATTTACTGCTTGTACATGTAGTTTATATTATGTTTTGGAATTATCCTAGATTCTCAAGTTCATTTTACTTTAACCTCCCTTGTTGTCCCGCTCCTGCATGTACTTTAACATTGTTTCCACATATTTTACCATTGCCTATTACTTACTCTTGCACTGGTGTTAATCTTGTGTAAAAGTAAGTAAGTTCCTATGTTGCAGAATTTATCAACCAACTTTTGACTTCTTAAATGTCCAGTGCAGACTATGCCTCCTAATTTGTGATCAATCTAAGAATCATTAGTCCCTTCATTTATATGTATTATTGACCATAGATAATAGACTGTCTCTTTAGGTATTCAGTTTTGATATGAACTTATAAAATATTGATGTTCATTTCAAGTTGCATTGTGCACTGTATTGCTCTGCTTGATATGATATCAATTAAATTTGTCATTGTTGAAGAATTTATATCATTAAACTTTGCATGCACATGCTTCATTCTGTAATGGAAATTGTTTGTTTGTGATTCTTTTCTATTAACCAAAATCGAGAAAGTATCTTGAACTACTTTGGTGTGAAAGTCATGCTTGATATGCTTAACCTAAAGTACAAGATTGACCAAGAATAGTAATTGGAGTCCTTTGTCCATAAATATTGAAAAGAACGAAGGAATCACCATTGCGTTTTGAAATTTGGCTGAATGTAACTTTGTGTTTTATATGTCGTCAAACATGTCAATATGTCATAAAGGATAAAGAAGACTTTTTATTCATCAAGTCAAAATTTTTAACTATATTCAAATCCTATATTGAAAGAGCACAAGATTTGAACTATCTTTGCATATATATATATATATATATATATATATATATATATGTATGTATATATATATGTAACCCTTATTTCACATCCCACATTGAAAGTGAATAGTTTTAAACTACATTTGCTTGTACATATGTGTGTGTGCACACTTTAAAAATTTTTATTCCCTATCAAAATGATCCAAGTCAAATTACTTTTGGTTTATTTATTTTTAAAATTTTCCTAGTCTTAAATTTTTTTTTAAAAAAATTTTTCCTCTCAAAAAAAAAAAAAAAAAAAAATTGTAGGGGGCCGGTTCCGGTTATGGAACCGGCGGTTGAACCGCAGGTTCCATAAAATCGGAGGAGGAACCAGAACCGGGTTCCTCCTCCGGTTTTGAACCGGAATCGAGACCGGGACCTACACGATCCCAATTTCGGTTGGACCAAAAAAGGAACCGGAACCGGCGGTTCTAAAATCGCAATCGCCGGTTCTGGAAACCGTGGCCATGACTAGCTTTGGGGGAGAAATATAATTGATTTGGGTTCTCGATGGCGTGTGGGTGATGGTAACTCTGTCCTTGTCTATTCTGATAAATGAATTCCTAGGCCCTCCACTTTTAAGGTTGTAAGGCCACCGATGTTAACTTCTTCTATAGTGGTTAGTCAGTTGCGTAATTCGTCAGGTTCTTGGAATGTGCCTTTGATTAATCAGCTTTTTGTTAAAGATGATGTTGATTTTATCCTGAGTATTCCTATCAGTAGGTTTCGGCATGATGATGTGTTAATGTGGCATTATGATTCTAAAATCAGAATTTTTTTATGGAAGGCTTGTCATGATTGGTTACCATCTCGATTTAATTTGTTCACTCGCAAAGTTCCAGTGATTGATTTGTATCCAATTTGTCTGAAGGTTTCTGAATCTACTTTTCATGCTTTATTGGAGTGTAAGAAATTAAATTTTATTCGAAAGCTTTTGATTTGTTGGATGACAGAACTTTTCCTTCAACTATTAGCTTTTTGGATTTTTTTTATTTCTATACATGCTTGTTTTTCATGTGCAGAATTTGTGTTGTTTTGTGTTCTTCTCTGGCGGATTTGGTTTAGAAGAAACAAATGGGTGCACTCTTCTCTTATGTTATCTACTGATGAAGTTATGGCATGGTCCTCTCGATTCTTGAGTGATTTTCGCTCAGTACATGAGCAACCTCCTTCTGCTGTTGATTCCAGTCTTCCTCCTGTTCCCCTTACGCCCTGGCTACCTCCTTCTCCTGGAGTTTTTTCTATTAATTCTGATGCTGCGATGCGGGAACATATTGGTAAGGTGGGTTTGGGGGTGATAATTCGTGATTCCCATGGTAAAGTTATGGCTTGTTACTGCTCTTGTTTTTCTATCCGTTGCTCACCTCAATTTGCTGAAGCTTTAGCGATATTATGAGGCTTGCGATTGGCGGAAGAGTTGCTTCTCCTCCCTGCTGGACTACACTCGGATGCGCTTTCTGTTGTCAATTTAATCTCTTCTTCTCAAATTCCTATTTCTGAGTTGGGATTATTGATTTCAGATATTGTGAATCTTTTGAATAATCCTTTATTTATTGGTGTTAGTTTTATTCTTAGAAGTGTAAATTTTGTTGTACATGATTTAGCTAGTTTAGCTTTTTCTTTCAATGTTGAAAATGTGTGGTTTGGTTATAGTCCTCCTTTTGTGGAGCGACGAATTCTGGAGGAATCTTCAGTTATCTTGTAACTTATTTTGGATTATATGTCCACTACTTCAAAAAAAAAAAAAATTAGCTTCTTTAATTTTCAATATTTTAAAAATGCATTCGAATAGTTCCTTGGACCAAAAAAAGACAAATTACAATAAAGTACATTGATATTTGACCATATTATAATAAAATTATAAATTTAACCTTAATTATACATTAGTACTCTACCGTCAATTAATTCAGTCAAATATAACATTTTAACCATAACTTATATATAAAATAATATAACTACTCCTAGTTAAAAAATTAAATTAAATGAAAAATGAAAAAAAAAAAATTTTTAAAAAATAGATCTTATCGTCTATCAATTTTCATGGATGGTGGAGATGTATTTAATATTTTTTTTACAATTTTTAACAATTTAAAAAAAAAAAACAAATTAAGGTGAAAATAGCTACATTACACTTTGACTATTGGTTGACTGTCAATTCTAACGGTCAACCAGTTAGTCAAGGGCACTAATGTGTAATTAAGGCTAAACTCACAATTTCGTTACAATATAGCGAAATATCGAGATACTTCATTGCAATTTGCCTGCCAAAAAATTAATAGTTAAACTCAACAGATTCATTGCAACGATGGTTTTGTCTCTGATTTTGAATTTTTGACTAAAAAGACTATATTACCCCTTTTACTTTATATATATTTACAGTTTTATATAAAAAAAGATTTATTTGTCCTTATAAATAATTCAATGTTATAAAATTACTTTTACATTATTAAATTGAATTAAAATTAAAAAATTATAATAATTACTTTTGAGTCATAAAATAATTTTCTATTCCGATTTTACCTCAATAATATATTTTTAAAAAATCGTCCAAATTTTGAAAAAATTATGGTTGTATAACACATGCTTTTGCCAACCAATTTTGTTTTTTCCAAGAATCATATTAGCAGTTTTCTTTAATTTTTTTCTCATTTTTCAAGTTCATAATTTTATTTTTTTCATTTTTTTCTAATTTTCCATATTATGATTTTTCCACTATCAGCCATCTTTTGTTCCATATATTACTATTATTATTATTATTTTGCAATTATTATTACTATTATTATTATTTTTTTCCATGACTTCAATTAACAAAAAAGAAAAAGAAAATTCATTTTATTTTGTTGGTAGCCGATGACTGAATAGGGAAAAGGAAAAAAAAGAGAGAAGAAATTGTAAATTCAAATAAGTTTGCATTGAGTTTAAAATAGAGCATGTGCCCAATTTATAATAAAAGGTGAGAATGCTATAATTCAATATCATAGTGTTTTTCTCATTTTCCAAGCAATCAAATAACACAGAAAAGAAAAAATAAAATGAAAATCAGTATCTATCAAAATAGCATAGTGAAAGACCCCTTAAAAGATATTAACATCAACCAACATATATGCCTACGAAAATTCAGACTATAAATGATTGGGTTAAATTTGAACATGCAAAGCCTCAAGAATGGCACGGCCATAAGAGGTGGCTGCATCTCCTCTGTCTCTTTCTCCAATGTAGCCGCGGCTACTGTCGCTGCCTTATTCATACCAGGGCCCAGATATGACAGGCGTTTTGATTGAGTAGTACGAGGCTGATCAACTTGTGTCACTATAGCTTTAATTTGACTAATGTGGCTGAGGTTTTCTTCCTTCACTTCGGCGGCGATTTCCTTCTCTGTCCGTACGCATTTTATTTTTCAAAAAGCTTTTTAAAATATTGATGAGTTAGGATTAAGCTATAATAAGGGTATTTTAGTCTTTTTCCAAGAACGTAGGTTAAATATTGATTTTTTAAAGAGGTCGGTTAATTTTGATTTTTTTTATAAATTTTTGTTGTTAAATAGAATTTACCCCCTTTTTAATATCAAATGCAACGTGTCTTGTTTATATCTTATTTGTGGGAGAGAATATAAATGCTTTTGGAACCGTTAACTTTTATTAGCGTTGACTAAGATAAGAATAATTTTGATGCAATTTTGAGAGTTGAGGACTAAAGAAGTTAATATACATATGTCAAAATGAGTAAATTGTAATAGAATAACCTGATATTTGGTCATATTGCAATAAAATTGAATTTGCTTAAATTACAACTCAGTATCTTAGATAATTATCAATTTGATCCTTAACTTATTTAGCAACATTATATTTTGACCTATTTTTACTTTTTTAACTCATATAATTCCTAACTTTTCTAAAATACATTAATTTAGTTTTTAAAACCAAAATTTTGACGATTAAACTTGACATAAAGTATAAATTGACCATTTTACCCTTTTTATTAAATTATTAAATTAGAAAGACGATTTTACCTTCCAACATTTTACATTTAAATAATTTGACCTATTTAGGTAGTTTAATAAGAAATTAATATGTGTTATAAAAATTTAAATCATTTTTAAAAAATACTTAAAAGAATTAAATAAAGAAAAAATATGATAAAATCCATTAAAAATTAAAAAAAATTAAAAAATTAAAAATTTTAAAATTAACATCATTTATTAAAAGTAAAAATAAAATTCAAAATTGAATACTTATAAAACTCAAAATTTAGTTAAAATATTAAAATATTATATATAAATTTTAGAGTATATTATATAGTATATATACATTATATATATTATAAAAATATAATATAATAATAAAATGACAAATATATATATATATATGTTTATTAATATTATATGATAGAAATAAAATAAAATAATAAAAGGACGATATATATAAATTTATTATATATATATATTAAATTACTAAATTTTGAGTTTTATAAGTATTCAATCTTAAATTTTATTTTATTCTTAATAAATGATATTAATTTTAATATTTTTTAATTTTTATTATATTTTTACATTTATTTTTTATTTTTAATAAATCTTATCATATTTATTTTATTATTTAATCATTTTTAAATATTTTAAAAAAAATTTAATTTTTATAATATATATCAAATTTCTTATTGGACTATCAAAATATGTAAAGTTGCTAAAAAGTTAAAGGGTAAAAGTGTCATTTTAATTTAATAATTTAATAAAAAAGTGTAAAATGATCGATTTATATTTTATGTCAGGTTTGACTGTCAAAATTTTAGTCATAGGGACTAAATTAATGTATTTTGAAAAAAATTAGGGAGAATATGAGTTAAAAAAAAAAACATAAAAACAAATCTAAAAGTGATATTTCAAAATATATTAAGTACCAAATTGATATTTATCTAAGATACTTAGTTGTAATTTAAGTAAAAGTACAATTTCATTACAATATGACCGAATGTAAGGGCATTTCATTATAATTTGCCCTATGTCAAATAAAAAGGTGACATTTACTGAAAACTTAGGAACCAAATTATAAACTCCCTAAGAATAGTTGAGGACCAAAACAATATTAAGTTTTTATTTTATTTTAATATTTCAAAAATAAAATACAAAAAATACCATTGGAGTAGATGAGTTTGACCGATATAAACTAATGTTGACTAACGATAGATGAGTTTTTTTTTTTTTTTTGAATTTAACAGATGAGTTAATTACTATATTTTTTCAATAATTTGATTGCACTTGTAAAAAAAGTAAACCTAAACAAATTGGCTATGATTTGTCCATTTTTAATTTTTATCTCTATTCGGTTCGAGTTAGAGACTTATTTGATACTAATTGCCCTAAGAAGAACAAATTTCATTCATCTTACATGAGGTTTGTTGTTTTATATTTATAATTAAATTGACGAAAACCTCCTATGTCGTTAGTCAAACTTAATTAAAAAGATTTCAAAAAAATATAAAAGAAGATAAAATTGAATAATTTTTAGAGGCCGCCAGCAGGGGCCTCTTCTAGAGGAGGATCGCTGATGGTCTCACCAGTTAGGAGGAGGCTCGCGCTAGTGAGGCTACCGGTGTCTCTTTCTTCCATCAGTGGCCTTATTTTTTCGATTTTGCAATACCCAGTAAATCTAAACCAATTCAAACCCTAAATCACCGCGACATCAAAACTTAAGTCACCACCACCATTCACCAATTCAACACCTAAAAGGAATTCAAACTCAAATCCAGAGGCATTCAACAAATCTCACTCACCCATTTATAATTTCTTGTTGTTGCCTCTTCAAAAAGTTCTCTTATTTATTTATTTATTTATTGGGCAATTATTAATTTGGTCCTTAACTTTTAGGGAATCATCAATGTTTTAATACATTTTCGTTTATCAATATCCTTGGGCCCTAAGTTTTCGTAAATATATCAATTTGGTCCCTTTGACCAAATTTTTAACAGTCAAACTAACTGAAAATATTAAAAAAACAGTTTTTCTTTTGACTCTATTTAAACGAGTTAAAATTACAATTTTACCTTCAAAATTTTTAAAATATTATTAATAATTAGAAGGGTAATATGGACATTTATATTAATTTTTTAAACGTAAAATTTTTAAAAAAAATTAAATTTTTTTCATGTCACATTAAATTTTTTAAAAAATTATATTTTAAATGGGAGATCTATTTAAAATTTTTTATTTTAAAAAATTAATATAAAATGATCATATTACCCTTCTAATTATTAATATATTTTTTAAAAATTTGAAAGTAGAATTGTAATTTGAACTCATTTAAATACAGTAAAGGGCAAAACTGTCTTTTTAACATTTTCAGTTAGTTTGACTGTAAAAAAATTTATTAGAGGTACCAAATTGATACGTTTACGAAAACTAAGGGCCTAAGAGTACTAATAAATAAAACTGTGCTAAAAAATTGATAATTCTCCAAAAGTTAGGGACTAAATTAATAATTATTTTTATTTATTTATTTAAAGTAATATTTTTATTTAATTTAAATCTATTTAATTATTTGGGCATTTGGGTATTTTCATTGTAATAGTAAGGGCATTTGGGTTTTTTTTTATTATAATAGTAAAGGTATTTTTATATTTTTAATAGTTAAATATAATAAAATATTAAAACTAACAAAATTTACAAACAGACGGGAAAGGTTAATGTTAGTTTTTATAAAGTTTTTTTATTTTATTTTAAAGTTAGTTTTTATAAAGTTGGTTGCTGGTGTACAACAATAAAGTTTAGGTAGGTTGAACGTAGTTTGTTCTATTTAAAAAAGTAATAATCAACAATTAAAATTTTTTGTTAAATTTTATATTCAAATAATGTAGGATGTGAACTATAGCAACAATATTAATTATAAAAAGATATGGTAAATAATAATTTATACATTATATTATTTAGGTATAAATTTAAACACTTTAATTTTATTCATTAAAAAGAAAAAGAAAAAAAAAGAGGTGGACCCTCCTCCCTATGGTAACTTTACAGTAGTATAATCCTTATAAGAAATATGCACATTAACACCTTTTTTAGATTTTGTTTTTTTTTTTAACAAAAAATTAACACTGTATAGTTTCATAGAATTTATATTTATATAATATCATTATTAAAATTTCCCTCAAAATTTCCTCACTTTAATGTTGTATGTTCATATCAATTCTTAATTAAATAGTATGCGAATCTTTTGGCCTATAAATAAAATGTGGTTGGTTCAGTGATTTATTTTTATATTTATACTTTACTATTATGAGTTCAAATTTTATTTCCTTAATTTTAAATTAATTGTAAAAAAAAAAATGTGACAAAACTCTTCTTTATTATGAGAAATAACTGTACGAATTGTAGTATTGGCGATGAAGAAAGTGGGACACATATATCAATCAAGGGAAAATATTGGTTTTTTCTTTAAGAAAGGAAAAATATAATAAATATATTCCATTTTATAATTCATAAATCTCAAAAAGAAAAAATATAAAAAAAATGAAAGTCCTTGGTGGCAACTGGCAAGGGGAGGGGGACCCATTTTTAAGAGAGAAAATATTCCACGTGTCATCTACGTGGCAGAATATCCATAAACTGCAACCTTCGTCTCTTTGTCTCTCTCTCTCGCTTCCTTTCTCCACCAACTTGCCTTACCTTTTTCTTTCCTTTTACAATTAGAAATACAACAACAAAAGCCTCTTCAGTTTTCTCTTTATACACAACCACAAAACACAATTCGCCGACCCAACGCAGTCTCTCATATAATTCACAACAATACAATTAATTAACCAACACAAATTAATAATAACGTAAAATCTCAATCTCTCTCTCTCTCTCTCTCTCTCTCTCTTAGGGTTTTTGTTGGATATTTATTTTTCAATTTCAATGGCGAAGAAGAGGAAATCTGACGCCACGCGCCTTGACGAGGTCGACCGCACCATGTACACCACCTTCTGCAGCGCTGCTAACTCCCTCTCTCAGCTCTACACCCAGGCCATGAATCACCAGCGCCTCTCCTTCCAGGCCGGTGAACGTCACGCGATGGTCTTTTTCTCTTTCCTTCAAAAATGATTTTTGCTTTGAGTTTTGATCTGATAAGAGTTTCTCTTATGTGGGTTTTGATCGGTGGGTTTGTTTCATAATGTTTTTTTCTTAAAAAATTTTTCCTGTTATTATTACACTTCGTGATGATGATAATTGTGAAAAAGAAAAGATTTTTCTGTGGTTTATGTTTATGTTTTCTTCAACTGCTGTAAATGATTGTAGTGGGTTTAATTAGTAGAGTTTATTTTTGCATAATAATTATGTGCAAATGAAAGTAAACTGGTTTCATTTCTTTTAATTCTTCTATTTGTTGGTTATTGGCGGTAGTGTAGTTTCATGGGATGCGGTAGTGTTGATTTCATGGAATCCTCTGTGGGGTTTATGAGTTTGTTTGTTTGGTTGGTGAGAAAATGGAGGAAAAGAAAGAAAATTAAATTGAAATTTCAACTTTCATTTTCAGTGTTTGTGATAATCAAGCTTGGTAATTGCTATAGGCTGGGTTTAATTCAACTTATGTTTTGTTGAGACTGAAACTACCTCAGGATTGTTAAACTAACAGAAAGATTTTTCTTTTCGCTGCATTTTATCAACCAAAGTATGAATTTTTGCAGAACTATTTGTCTTAAATATGGCTTTTTGAAGAATTGTACTTGTTTTATGTAATAGGGTTGTTGTGGACACAAAAATTTTCATGGATCCGGTAATTATACTGGCAAGACTGACCTATGGATGCCTCTAATCCAAGCTTAATGAATTATGTAAAACAATTCCGCAGCCACATGCAAAAGTATAAGAAGATTAAGTGTGGTGCCTTGTTCCATATGAGCTTATGAAAAAAATAGATATTCATGTCAGGAGTGCTATGTGGCCCTTTATTCTATAAGCATGAATTGGACGGAGGCCCGTATGAAACAACTTTTTAAATGTCACTTGGCTAATTTAAAATCACCAGAACAGGCACAGTTCTTTTAGCAGAATTGTCCGGAACATGGGGCCTAACTTTGTGATTTCATGTTTTACATATACCTTTTCTTATCGGATTATGTGTTCCTGCTTATTGTAGATTGTAGGTTTGTGGTACAGTACTTGGATTATTGTTCTTATAAAAATTTGATCATCCACTTTTGTTGGATAATTTTGTCATTCTCTTCTAGTGTGTTCTGATGTATTTTTAATCTAAAGAAAGCATATGTCCTGGCTCTTAAGTCTCTCATTTGCTTTCTCCATTGTAATGCTTCTCTTTAACTGTCAATCTCTAATTTGCATTGTTACTTTTACTGTTTTGGCTCTCTGTTTCTGGGATTGATATTGCAGCAACTGTTAGGTGTCCGATGTATATGCATTAACTATTTATATCTATTCCATTTTGGCGGGTATCACCTGTTGGCCTTTTGTATTACCCTTTACATATGCTTATATTTGTCTCCTTTCATTCCCAGGAGAAGCTTTATCAATGGATTTTGCGACAGCAAGAAGAAGGATCAAGAGTTTCAACAGTTGATATAGTTACTTATTTGCAGGTTTCTTATTTAACCATCAATACTTGTTCTATTATGATTTCTTGTTTCCATTGCATCGATCATATTACTCCATGGTTATTTGATTGTTAGTGCTGATGTTCAAATTGCTCATTTTATATCTGTTGTTATTGAATTGTACCACTGTTGTGTTGCATCTCATTGTGAATTTGACTGGTTATCTTGACATGTACTTGTTAAGTATTTGCCTGTATTACAATTTCCCTAGAAGTTATGAAGTTTCTCTGTTTGAAGGCAGTGTGAAGTAATCATAGCTATGAATTATCCATTATTCATGCAAGCTCTTTAATGCATAACTCACTGGCTTAGAAACAGAAGAGACATGTCTATTAAATTGCTTGTGCATTCATCTGTAATGTATAAATCATTTTAGACATATCCGAAGATGGGAGTTTTTCACGCTAAGCATGTATCTGTCCAGATACTGCTGATGATAACACAATTTGTTGTGGGATGATTTATTAGGTAGAGAGGAATAAATTTCACTAAACCTGTGTGCAGTATACATAAATGAAATTATTTCACGCCTCCTGAATGATACCATGGCATACCTGGTATGAGTTTTTGTTTTTAATTGTCTCTGCCCCATCTCAAATGATACGTGAAACTGGGCCATTTCTAAATGCATGGAAATGTCTGTTTTAATGCATTATTCTGGGGTCATCCAAATATTGTGGGAAGATGAATAGAAGAATCTAATTTTTTTGGCGAAATCAAATTACCTTATAAATGATTTTCTGATGTTTCAAACTACCTTATAAATGATTTTCTGATGTTTTTGTAGAATGAGCTCGAATATGGCTCAGAGGAGCCTCCACTGTCCCCCAGGTTGCCGATTCAGCACCAGCATTCCCAAACCACATTAAACAATTTAGGACTTCCTGTGGCTTCTAACACATGTGTACCAGCAGCAGTTGGACCTGGAGTTCGTTCTGGACAGCCTGATCAACAACCTAAGAACTCAGTTTTCTCAAATGCCCTCTCCAGCCCTGTTCGTCGGAGCCTTCAGCATTATCACTTGACACAAGGTGGTTACCAAATGCCAACTGGAAATGGACATCGGAATAGCGAACCCAACAATGCTCATCACCAGAATAGGGATGCCAATTCCCCCAGTTCTGAATCCATGGACATGCATGCAGATAGTCCAGGCCATGAATTTACTTACTGAATGTCTCTTCTGTGTGGTCTCTTAACATATTTTTTATTGTTCTTTGTTGTCAAAAAAAATCCTGTGTGGTTAGATTGCTTGAAAAATCTATGCAAATGTAGTTCAAGATCGGTTTCATATAATATTTATTGTCATAGTTCTCTGATTATGGGTTGCTTTCTTTTAAATGGCTAGCATCTTGTGACTACAAGAAAGATCAGATTATCTGCAGGAATATGAAACTACAAAAGCTTTTGATTTCTTGAATGCAATATTTTTGCCTTAATTATTGATTTTTGGCAATTTTGCACATGGAAAAATTACAATAAAGTACCTAATGATTGAACTTTTTTGCTTTACCCGACATTGACTGATAGTATGTTGGTGATCTATTAATATTAGAAGGGTATGAAGGTCTTTTTATGGGGAGAACTGTGGTGGTGGTGGTGGTGCGTGAGGGAGGAGATTGGCGAGGGATGGTCGGGGGTGGGTGGTGTTGGGGGATTTGGTGGGTGGAAGAGATTTGCAATGGAGACTTGGGTTCATTATTTTTTATCTCGTCAAAAGTATATCATCAAAACTTATCAACCAATTGCAATTTTTTTTTTAATAAAGAATGAAAATCAACTTTGTACTCCTTTGAAGATATTGAAGGCCAGATCTCCTATGGATATTTATAAATTTTAATTATAAAATGATTTTTTCAACTTTTTAAATTAAAATTAAGGTCAATTTGTACATTTTAAGGTATTTGATCCGTAGTTCAATTAATTTGCACATTCCTCAAATGTAAAAGTATTTATAATTTTTCTTGTACCCTTATATTTGGTAAAGTGCAACCAAACTGAATTTTTCTAAAATTATAATAAAGTACATCTTGGTATAAATCACTTGTTGGTCAATAAGATAGTGTTACGTGGCTTTTCAGTTGCTCCAAGATGATGTGGCACTTTGAACAACTAATTAAGTCATATCCACCGATGATTTGATGGAGTTGAACGGTCAAAACATCAAATTAAATATCAACTTAACTGGGACTGGACAAATATCAAGACATGAGGAGACAACACGGCAAGACATGTGTATAAAGGAAGGTGGGTAAAGGTAAAAATTTTAAGTTTTGATGCTTTTACTATTTACAATCAATCTAAAAGCTATTATATGGTAACGAGTTTCACTGACTTGATCGTCGGAGTTTGATGGATGACAAACCATTGGCACCCTTTTAACGAGCCTTCTTTTTTGCAGATCGTACCCAAAAATCCTAAATTCAGCTTGAGTTCAACTTCCCACAACATAGCAATCTCAATCCTCAACCGCAGGCGCTAGAAGGAGGGCATGAAGTATACCTCTTCAAAGAATATGAGTCAGAATTCGAGAAACCAGAACTTGCCCTAGTATCCCCAGTACCCTTATTATCCTCCGTACGCAGATCTCGCACTTCAATACGATGTGCAACAACCCTAACAAAATTATTGCCCATACGCTTACTTACTAAACCCTTATGGGCCACACAATTCACTGACCCTTCAACAACCCAATTATTACCCCTTGCCTTAAACACAACAGTTTTTTCCGCCGATGCAAGAGAACTCGCATATTCGGAATTTAGAGAATCAGGTATAAACTTTAACTCAAAATTTGACATGAGTTATAAATATGGTAGAAGCCAAAAACCATGGGGATTCTGAGGAAGTACATTCTCATGCGGAGTGCGGAGGAACAAATCGTGCGAATAGGCATCACCAGCAAAGAGCGGATTTTCTAAATCTCAATCAACCCCCGAAGGGTTGCAAAAGTTACCAGGTCCAAGGAAGGTAGAGACGGGAATGCTGCCAAGAATATGAGGAAGGACGAGTGACCTTTTTGAGCCAGATGCTCATATACGATACTTGATGGATCAAATTAAAGACATGCAAGAGGGTATATATGGGAGAGATGTTATTGCCCTTCGCTGCGAGGAGCATGAGGGTCCGTTCACCGACGATATATCCTCGGTAGATATACCCAATCATATAAAGGTCCCATAGAAGGATATGTGCGCGTATAATGAGACTAGAGATTTAGATAATCATCTTCACGCTTACCTAAACTGGATGAAAATGCAAGGTATCTCTATTGGGAGTTATGCCCTAAAGCTTGTATTTGTAAACGGTTAAAGACTAAATAATAATTATTCAGTTTATCATTCTAGTTCAAAAGTGTTTTATATTCAGTAATACATTCATATTGTGCAAGAACATCCTAGATTGCAAGATGTAATCTCAGAATGAGTATATGAAGGTCATATACAAGAGGATTCATTTTAAGATATGCATTCTAAAGAGTCCGTATAGAGCAAATAAAGCTAGGTACTTTGTTTGTGATTGATTTACTTCTGCGGTCTATTCTGTAACTTACGGTGGTCTTATCCTAGACCGCTCATGTAGTTGACATGAGAATGGAGACACCTTATATGATGAGATCATATAGGACTAGGCTACGATTTATATGAATCTCTCACTAAGATCCGTTAGTAGATGAGATTCATATATATATCAATAAACGATGGCTATTTATAGGTGATCTTAATCCTGAGTGTCTTATCGACTCCTTCAGGTTGGATCGTGGTTTTTGATTTACCATGAGTGAGGTCAATGTGAATCTCGACCAATACCTCCGTATCTTGGAGTTGCAGTTTGGCTTGTGGCTGGGAATGTATGAACACTCCTTCTTTATTGAAGTAGAAGAGTAGTTCCCTTAAGGGTTGATTCAAGACTTGGACAATTATAAGGCCTCTCCTTCTTCCGTGAGAAAGACATGATTTAATTGTTTATTATAGAATCAACGATGCTTAAAAGAATAAATATAACTAGAGGGTATAACGGACATTATGACCCACCTCTAACTATGAACTACTTGTGGAGGATAACACTATATGAAAATAGCTATATCAATGGACACTGAGATTTCAGATTATACAAACACGTATACAGTTCTAAGAGTGCAGTCTCAGGTTTTTAGTGGAATAACTCCGAGGTTAATAATCATGAAATATTAATTAAAGAGTTTAATTAATATTATTAAGTATTATTGGAGCTCAAAATTGTAGGTCCATTAGATCTCCTTGCTAGCCTTTATGATTATTTAATTAATTAATATTTAATAAAATAATAGAATATTAATAATTGTGAATTATTAATTCTAATTTATTAAATAGGAGGTTACACAAACTGTGACAGGGACAAATTAAAATAATGGGATTATTTTAATAGTCCCATAGGTCACATATTCAAGTCTTTAGGGAGACCAAAATAAAAAAGGATTTAGAATCCTATTTGATCTGATCAAACTTAAACCCTAAAGACCTAGTATATAAGAGTTATTATACTAGAAAAATTAACCTAACCACAAGTGAAAAACACAGAGGCAATTCAAACAGAGCAAAGAGATCAGAAAAAAAAGTTTTTTTTTCTAACTTCCTTCTTGCAGGTGCGACCGGCTATAGGGAGAAGAAGTTCTCCGTTCATTTTTCATGTGACCTCCATCTCTTGCCGTGATGTGCCCACACACGTGTTGTCAGACCGCGGGTCATAGCTCAGAAGATCTGGTGGTAGATCGAATAATCGAAAAAGTAAAATCAAGAAAAAGGTATGTAGTTACTCAGTTTCTTTTTTTGCATATATACAGAAACTCGTTCTTTATTGAAAAATATTTTCAATATTAAAATAAAATTTTTGAAACCCCTTTCCGTACGTTTATTTGATAAAAAAAATAATTTTCTACCTTTCAATTGGTATCAGAGCCATTGGTTCTAAGTTTTTGTGTATACGCAAAAGAAAAAGAAAAAACTATATATTTCTTGTTTTTTATTTTTTCTTATTGATTCTTGATTTATGATGTATTGTTGTGTAGGTACAAATCTAGCATTGTATGATTTGTTTTATTGTTATATAATTTGATTGTATGATTATAAAAGCGTAATTGATCGTTAACTGTATGGTGAATGGGTTATGGGCCAATTGTTTATGGCAACGTTTTTTATATTCTTGCTGTATTTTTTTTATTGATATTGTAATCGATCAGATATACGAGGAGTCTTTGATGCGGATGATGCGAAAAAAAAGGGCACAACAGCCCGAGCACAGCAGAGGCCATGCGCGCTCGCGCTTTGGCGGCCGCCTGCCTAGTTGCGCGCGGGCTGCTGTCGCGTTTGCGTTAGGGATGTTCTTCGTGTTTTTTGCGGACAATTTTTTTTTGCTGTCTTTCTAGAAAATTATTGTCAACTATTTTTTGGAAAAAGTGCAAAAAAATTAGAATGAAAAACTGTGGGCGAAACGACCCACGAACGCGAGCTAAAGAGCAGCTCGCACGAGGGCCGCACGCACGCAAGGTGCTGGCAGCCGCACTTTCGCATGCGTTAGGATTGTTTACGGTTTTGTCTTGACCTAGGGTGCGTGTTAAGGGAACACGTGGACATTTGGAAAAGATGTTGACTTTTTTTTTTTTTTTTTTTTTCAGAAATCAAGTTTGACTTGATTGGAGACCAAAGACAAGAAGAATTCAACTCGAAGAAGAACACTTGAAGACCAATGAATGCCTTGGAAAAACAATTGTAATTAGAGTTGTTTAAGTTAGATAACCCATGTCACTCGGTCAATTACATATACTTTATTTATTTTTCATGTGATAATAATATGGATGTTAAAGTATTATTATACATATGAATGTCATCTAGATTAGGTGTGCCTACACATCCATAATAATATGTCATGCATAATTGTCATATTGTTTTGTTTTATTTTAATGTGATTAAAATGAGAAACAATTTCATAAATGACAATTAAATAATGGGTTTAGTTTTTAGGCATAAAAACTTGGTAATTTCCATTAATTGACTAATCAACAAATTAAAAAGTTTAATTAAAAGATTAGTTAGGTTCTTATAATTAATTAAGATTAATTAGATTAATTACTTAATTAAAAAGAACCAAATAATGAGATTAGTTTTTAGAAGTAAAAACTTGGTAAATCTCATTAATAACTAATCTATATATTATAGTGTTTAATTAAAATGATTACTTAGATTCTTTGGATTAATTAAGATTAATTAGATTAATTACTTAATTAAAAAGAATCAAATAATGAGAGTTTTTAGGAGTAAAAATTTGGTAAATGTCATTAATAACTAATCTATATATTAAAGTGTTTAATTAGATTAGTTAGGTCCATTTAAATGTTAGGTTTAATTTAATTAAACACCAAAAATATAATTGAACCAAATAATGTGATTTAGTTTTAATAGTTAAAACTTGGTAATTTTACATATAATTTCTAGCTTATTTAAATAGTTTATGTAAATTAGAAATTGCATAATAAATTTTATTTTAAGTGTTAAATTGAATAACTTATTAAAACTAGTAAAACTTAGATTTTATATTAGCCGTAAAATTTAAGTAAAGACTAGAAACATAGAGTTTTAGAAACTTTTAGTTTATAGAAAATCTAAACTACAAATAGTGAGTGAGAGAGGGATATATGACATTATATCCTGTAATTTCCATTGTTAGTTCAACATCGTGAGACTCGAGTGGTGCCTCATGACGGCTTTGCTTTCGTCATCTTTACGGAGGGTGTCCATAAGAGTAAATACTAAGGTTTATTTCCTAACAGATAGGTTTTCAGAATGTATTTTGGGACTGACTAGCCTACCTAGGCACTCTCAAGTTAAGTTCATGAATTCTGAAACAGTAGGTCACACTCATAAAGGACTTAATTAAGGTGTTAATTTATTGTCCGGACTAAACCAAAGCGATGGTTGGATAATATAAGAATAAAGAGTTATTCTGGTGTATTATCCGATTGAGAATGTCTCGATCTAATATGCAAGAATTTGACCTAGCCTACCTAGGCACTTACTTGTAGTATGTTGGATTATCGCGGCATAACAACTAATTTTAGGGATTTTTTAGTTCATTAAAATTATGTTTATGCATCATGTTTAATTTTATGCCTAACATATAGCGTTTTATATGAATGTATGAAATGAATGATATTAATTTAGATTTATGTCTTTAAATATCAGCATTGTCTTTTGCATTATTATTTTCTTGCAAACAAGAAATTAACCAATGATAACTATACTAAGTGGAAACACAACGTGAACGCAATCATGGTCTGCAAAGACCTTAAATTTGTGCTTACAGAGGAATGTCATCCAGAGCCTATAACCAACGCAGGACGAGTTACCAAAGGTAAGACCAACGAAGCAAATGTTGCTGAGCTATCCTATTCTGGTTTCAAGAAAAGGAAGAGGTTTACTAGTAAAATAAAGGCTAAGCCCAAGATAAAGAGCACCACGACTGACAAAGTAAAGGGAAAATGTTTCCATTGCAAAGAGGCTATTCATTGGAAGAGGAACTGTCCACCGTACCTCGAGGAGCTCTCCAATAAGAATAAAGTGAAAAGTAAATCAGATTTACTTATTATTAAATCTTGTTTAGTGGAAGATGATTCTTCATCTTGAATAATTGATTCATGGGCCACTAACTAGTTTTGTTTTTCTTTATATTGGAATGATTCTTGGACAAAAGCTGGAGGAGGGCTCCTTTACTATGCACGTTGGAACAGGAGATGTCGTTTCAGCACGAGCAGTGGGAGTAGTTAGACTACAAATAAATTATCATTTTCTATTATTGAACAATATTTGTTTCATTCCTGGATTTGCAAAGAATTTGATTTATGTATCCAGATTACTTAAAAAAGCTTCATAAGGATTCTTTTAATGATAAATCAGTTATCATTTTAAGAAATGGAATGAATGTTTGTTCTGGAATAAATAAAAATGATATGTATGTTTTAAGACCGTTAATTCATACATCATTGCTTAATACTAAACTGTTTAAAGTTGAAAAACCTAAAACAAAACGACAAAATATTTCTCCAGATGATGACACATATCTGTGGCATCTAAGACTTGGACATATAAATCTTGATAGGATAAACAGACTAGTAAAAAGGGGATCTTTAAGTCAGTTAGAGATCGGCACCTTACATGTTTATGAATCTTGTCTCGAGGGTAAGATGATCAAGAGACCTTTTACAGGAAAAGGGTTTAGAGCCACACAACTACTAGAACTCACACATTCAGACGTCTGAGGACCTGAGTATTAGAGCTAGAAGTGGTTATGAGTATTATGTCACATTTATTGATGAATACTCAAGATATGAGTATATTTACCTAATGCAACGTAAGTCGAAAATGTAACATCCCGGATTTCGGATAATTAATTTTATATATGTGAAAATAAATTTTGTGATTGGAAGGGGTGTAAATGTAATTAAAAGTATGTTTATTGTTATGATTTCCAGGTGGACCAGATGGAACGGTCCAAAAAAAAAAATGATGCAAGAAAAAAGAAAACTGAAGCAGAGAGCATCGTGACCTGGTCACCGCGACCACAGGTCGCGATGGCTTGCTCGCGGTGGAAAATGAGATTTTGGCAGTGAGCATCGCGACCAGTCACCGCGACCACAGGTCGCAATGAACTGTTCGCAATGAAAATGTCAAATTCTGGCAGTGAGCAACGCGACCAAGGTATCGCGAGGTGTGCTCGCGATGATGGCGGTGCAAACGCTCCAGTGAGTACCGCGACCTGGTGGCGCGACCACAGGTCGCGACGACGGTCGCGACAGCAGAAAAATATAAAACAAAAAGTGGCTTCTCGCAGAAGCCAGAAAACAGCACAGAGAGAAGAAAGTGGCAGAGAGCGAGAAAGAAAGAAAGAAAGAAAAGAAAAAAAAAAGAAAAGAAGAAGAAAGAAAGAAGAAGAAAGAGAAGGAAGAAGAAGAGGAAGAAAAAGAAGAAGAGAAGTGGAAGGAAAGTGTAGGTGAAAGAGAAAAGGGAAAGGAAAAGGAAAAAGAAAATCGTGGAACCGCGATTTGTTGAACGAAAAACGGATTCCAGGTTGGTGTACTTTCGATTTCGGAATCTTTACGAAAAGTATTTCGTTATCGTTTTCGTTTTCGTTTTCGATTCCGTAGAAATTTCTCGTTTTCAATTTTTGTATGAAAATTGTTTATTTTATATGAAAAATCGATGATTGATATACCTATTGTTGATTTTGGAATGATTTTATGATAGATCGCATTTTGATTGTGTTTTCGAATATTTCGATTTCGTTAACAATACTTGATTTAGATTTTCGTATAACTATTGATTATCTTTCGTGAAGGGAATTGTGTGACTTGTATGTTTATTGAGTAACTATTGTGATTCTAGTTTATCGGAAACGGCCCTAGGATACTTAGACATAGAAATGGATATAGGAGGTTGGTATACCAGCTGGGTTTACTGAGCAGTACTGCGCCGCTATTGATTGCTATTGATGATTATTATGTACCTCCTCATGGATTTGTCCAGGGGCAGGGAGACACGTACCTCCTCAGGATTCGTCCTGGGGGTTGGGAGCCACGTACCTTCCTAAGGATTCGTTCCTGGGATAGGGAGTTATGTACCTCTCTAGGTTCCGTCCCCACGGTCCTAGAGTAGGGAGATACGTACCACTCTTAGGATTCGTCCTAGGGTGGGAGTTTGACCCATATTCCAGTCCTAGTATGTTGAGTATTCTAGCAGGCCAGAATTGATTTGAATTGAAAAGTGAATTGAATATGATTTTATCTAGTGTTTTGAAATCGATTTAATACGTGTAATTCAATGTTTATATTAAATGATTATTAAATGAGTTGCAAAAATGAATTGAGTAAGAATATTGTTTTACTTGTGGTTATGGTTTGATTTGGAAGGTAAATTGATTTATAAATGACTAGAATGTGATCCGTTACTTATTAAAAGTTATTTATGATTTTTATGTACACCCACTAAACTATATGCTTAGCGCGTTAGTTTTGTTTCTAACGCGTAGGTACCGGGGATCCCGAGGAAGCTAAAGACTGAAGAGGGAGAGATTTGCTGACAGAGTCCCAGAGTCATCACAGTTGGGTAGCTATATTGTTGTTATATTATATATATATATATATATATATATATATATATTCTGAAAGCATGCATATACAGAGGATTTGTAAAGAGGTTTTGTAATATGTTTTGTAATTAATTATTTTATGATTTCTGTCTTTTATACTTAGAATGTTTGTAAATATTAAATTCTGAATGGTTTTATTTTATAAACTGTGTTGGAAAGACGCACAAAACGGCAGAGTGCGCAATTGTTTGAAAACGATATTGAAGTGTTGATATTGAATTTGTATTTGAATTGAGTTGTGAAAAACAGGTTTTGGAAAATCCGAAAAACAAACGAAACTCTGCCGAAATTTTTGTAAAAAGTTTATTCAATGGGCTCACTCGAAAATTAGTTTTAAAATTTTAAATTATGTGATTTTTCCCAATGGTTTGAAAATCTATCGATGGGCTCACTACGGTTTTCGGTTTATAAAATGAATTTAGAAAGTTTTGAAAAACCGAGTAGCGCTCTCTGGGTCGGTCCAGCCGGGTCGGGTCAGGGGGTGTTACATATTTAGTGGTATCAGAGCGCGGTTTAGGCGTTTCTGGACCAAAGAGTCTGTATATGCATGCATTGTATAAAGCTACCCATAAGAATGTGTGACTCTAATTTGCAGACCTCTCTTATGTCTTATATAGGATAAAAGAAATGGAAGGTAGCGGTGATAGACCTGAGAGTCCCGCCAGCGTGGCTGGGGGAGCATCTAGGGAATCCGTAAGCCCGAGAGTGGCGGATCCTGTACAGCCAGCATTTATGCAGCAGATGGCTGAGTTCTTTCAAAACGTGGCTAGAGCAGCGCCACGAAGATCAGCCATAGAGTGGCTGGCTAAACACAGACCTACTGATTTCCATGGTAAGAAGGATGAGGATGCGTCAACTGCAGAGTATTGGTTTGAGAGGACGAACAGAATATTGGAGCAGATGCACTGCACACCTGAAGAGCGATTGGAGTGTGCAGTATCCTTATTGCAGGAGGATGCCTACCAGTGGTGGACCTCCATTATACAGACAGTGCGACCAGAGGATAGAACGTGGGATTTCTTTCAGAAGGAATTCCGAAGAAAATATATTGGTCGCATCTATTTGGATAATCTGAAGAGAGAGTTTACCAACCTGAAGCAAACACAGATGACTGTGACTGAATATGAGAGGGAATTCGTCAGGTTGAGTAAATATGCCAAAGATATGGTGGCGACAGAGGCGGATAAATGTAGGAGGTTTGAAGATGGACTGAACGATTATATCCGCCTACAGGTTGTGTAACATTCTGAATTTCTAAGTAATTGATTTTGAATATATATAATTAGACTGTGGATTAATTGAGGAATGTTACAGGTGGCTGCCTTTGAATTCGAAGATTTTACCAGATTAGTCTCGGCAGCTCTGAATGTAGAGAGAATTAAGAAAGAGGAGCAGGCCAGAAGAGACAGAGGGCAGCAAAGAAGAGGGGCAGGGCCATCCAGCTCATCTCAGCCCCAGAGTAAGAAGTTTAAGGGATCGCAGTCTAGTGGTCCAGTGCAGTCACAGAGGCCTGTACCCACAGCTCGGCCTGGTCAGTCTGCAACTTCTGTGGCCAGTACCCCTAGGAGTGCAGTTAGGGGACCAGCCCCTGTATTGTGTGATCATTGTGGTAGAAGACATCCTGGGGAATGCTGGAAACTTACAGGAGCCTGCTTGCGGTGTGGATCTCATGACCATTTCCTGAGAGATTGCCCACAGATGAGATCCCAGCAGCCAGAGAGATCAGCCCCTACTACTTCCAGAGGTAGGAGGCCTAGTCAGGCAGTACCTGAAGGTGGTAGCCACAGAGGAGTGTCAGAGTCTGTGGCAAGACCCTATAGTCGAGCTCCTGCACGAGTTTACGGTGTTAGAGCTCAGGAAGACAAAGATGCTCCTGACGTGCTAGCTGGTATTGTTTCTATTTTTGATACTACAGCTATTGCATTGATAGATTCTGGTTCCACTAATTCATATATATATGTGATGCTATGCTGAAACACCGAAACCTGGAAACTGAACCTACTGAATATGATGTGTTAGTCAGTAATCCGATAGGCCAGAGTGTAGTTGTGAACCGTATATACAGGAACTGTCCGATTCGGATATAGGAATGTGAATTCCCTGGAGATTTGATGGAGTTGCCATTCCATGAGTTTGACGTGATCCTAGGCATGGATTGGTTAACTCGGCATAAGGTAGTGATCGACTGTGAACTGAAGCGAGTGACCCTCAGAACAGTAGATGGTGCAGAAATCACAATGGTGGGTGAAAGGAGGGATTTTCTCTCCAATGTTATTTCAGCCACTGCAGCCTGTAAACTGATGAAATAGGGGTGTGAAGCATATTTGGCACAGGTGGTTGATTCCAGAAAGATTAATGCTGAAATCCAGAATATACCCACTGTGTGTGATTTTGCAGATGTGTTTCCAGAGGAGCTTTCTGGTTTGCCACCTCAGAGAGAAGTGGAGTTTGTGATTGATGTGGTACCAGATACGTCTCCAGTATCGATAGCTCCCTACAGAATGGCTCCAGCAGAACTGAAAGAACTGAAGATACAGTTACAAGAATTGCTGGATAAGGGCTTCATTAGACCCAGTGTATCCCCCTGGGGAGCTCCAGTTCTGTTTGTGAAAAAGAAAGACGGGTCCTTGAGACTGTGCATCGATTACAGGCAGCTAAATAAACTTACTGTCAAGAACAAGTACCCATTGCCTAGAATCAATGACTTGTTTGACCAGCTGAGAGGAGCCTGTGTCTTCTCAAAGATAGATCTGAGATCGGGGTATCATCAGTTGAGAATAAAAGAGTCAGATATTCCGAAAACTGCATTCAGAACCAGGTATGGACATTATGAATTTGTAGTGATGCCATTTGGGCTGACAAATGCACCTGCAGCCTTTATGGATCTGATGAACAGAATATTCCGGCCATACTTGGATCAGTTTATGGTGGTATTTATCGATGATATCCTGGTATATTCACAGACGGCAGAAGACCATGACAGGCACTTCAGAGTAGTACTGCAGATTCTGAGGGAGAAACAGCTGTATGGTAAACTGAGCAAATGTGAGTTTTGGTTGCCTGAGATTGCATTCTTGGGTCACATTGTATCAGCAGAGGGTATTAAGGCAGATCCTAAAAAGATTGAAGCAATAGTGGAGTGGAAGCCTCCCAGAAATGTTACCGAAGTCAGAAGTTTTCTAGGCTTGGCAGGTTATTATCGACGGTTTGTGAAGGGGTTTTCCTCCATAGCAAGTCCGTTGACCAAGCTACTGCATAAGAATGTCAGATTTGAGTGGACTGACAGATGCCAAGCAGCTTTTGACCTATTGAAGGCAATGCTTGTTGAGGCTCCAATCCTGATTCAGCCTGTTTCAGGTAAAGACTTTGTAATCTATAGTGATGCCTCACACCATGGTTTGGGATGTGTATTGATGCAGGAAGGCAAGGTGGTTGCATATGCATCCAGACAATTGAAAAGTCATGAGTTGAACTATCCGATTCATGATTTGGAACTTGCAGCCATAGTCTTCGCTTTGAAAATATTGAGGCATTACTTATATGGTGAGAAGTGCTACATATACACGGATCACAAGAGTCTGAAATATCTGCCTACTCAGAGAGAGCTCAATCTGAGACAGAGGCGATGGATGTAGTTGATTAAAGACTATGACTGTGTAATCGACTACCATCCAGGAAAGGCGAATGTAGTCGCAGATGCGTTGAGCAGAAAAGCATTGTTTGCTCTGAAGGCTATGAATGTGCAATTGCAGCTAAATCCAGATAATGCAGTAGTAGCTGAATTGATATGCAGACCTAGTTTGATTCAGCAGATAGCAAAAAAACAGAAGCAGGATGCTAGAATTCAGCTGATATGTGAACAGATCTCAGAAGGGAAGCATCCGGACTTCTCAATCAGAGCTGATGGTATTGTGTGTTTCAGAGACAAGATTTGTATTCCAGAAGATGAAGAATTGAGAAAGATGATCCTGACAGAGGCACACAGCAGTTCGTATGCGATGCACCCAGGTAGCACAAAGATGTACAGAGACTTGAAAACGCAGTATTGGTGGTCTGGTATGAAAAAGGATGTGGTGGAATTTGTGAATAGATGCATGACTTGTCAGCAGGTGAAAGCTGAACACCAGGTTCCATCAGGATTGTTACAGCCAATAGCAATACCTGAATGGCAATGGGTTCGTATCACAATGGATTTTATCACTGGATTACCACTCACCCGGAGTAAACACGATGCAGTATGGGTTATAATGGACCGGTTGACGAAGTCAACACATTTTCTACCTGTCAGAACTGACTATTCACTGGATCGATTAGCAGAATTGTATATCAGAGAAATAGTCAGATTGCATGGAGTGCCTGTATCCATAATATCAGATAGAGATCCGAGGTTTACATCCATATTCTGGAAGAAGTTTCAAGAAGCCTTGGGTACTCGACTGAGTTTCAGTACAGCCTTTCATCCGCAGACAGACGGACAATCAGAAAGAGTGATTCAGGTGCTTGAAGATATGCTCAGGAGTTGTGTAATTGAGTTTGAAGGAAGTTGGGCGGATCATCTTCCATTGATTGAATTTGCCTACAACAACAGTTACCAGTCGAGCATAGCTATGGCACCGTATGAGGCACTGTATGGAAGGAAATACAGGACTCCAGTGTGCTGGACAGAGTTAGGAGAGGACAGGTTAGTAGGCTCAGACTTGATTCGACAGACTGAGGAGAAGGTGAAGATTATCAAGGACAGATTGAAAGTTGCTTCTGATCGACAGAAATCATATGCCGATTTGAAAAGAAAGGAGATAGAATATGAAGTCGGTGAGAACGTGTTTCTGAAAGTATCTCCATGGAAGAAAGTGCTTCGATTTGGCAGAAAGGGTAAGTTGAGTCCTAGGTTTATTGGGCCATACGAAATCATTGAACGTGTGGGACCAGTAGCCTACAGACTAGCTTTACCTCCAGAATTAGAAAAGATTCATAATGTTTTCCATGTTTCTATGCTGAGGAGATACAGATCTGATCCTTCCCACAGAGTTCAGGCCGAAAGTATAGAAATCCGACCAGACCTGACATATGAAGAGGAACCAGTGCAGATTCTTGATCGGCAAATTAAAGAGCTAAGAAATAAAAGAGTGCCATTGGTGAAAGTCCTCTGGAGGAATCACAACGTAGAAGAAGCTACCTGGTAGAGTGAAGAAACGATGCGACAACAGTATCCGCAACTGTTTCATTAAGGTAAATTTCGAGGACGAAATTTCTTAAGAGGGGAAGAATTGTAATATCCCGGATTTCGGATAATTAATTTTATATATATGGAAATAAATTTTGTGATTGGAAGGGGTGTAAATGTAATTAAAAGTATGTTTATTTTTATGATTTCCAGGTGGACCAGATGGAACGGTCCAAAAAAAAAAATGATGCAAGAAAAAAGAAAACTGAAGCAGAGAGCATCGCGACCTGGTCACCGCGACCACAGGTCGCGATGGCTTGCTCGTGGTGGAAAATGAGATTTTGGCAGTGAGCATCGCGACCAGTCATCGCGACCACAGGTCGCAATGAACTGCTCGCGAAGAAAATGTCAAATTCTGGCAGTGAGCAACGCGACCACCAGCGCGACCAAGGTACCGCGAGGTGTGCTCGCGATGAAGGCGGTGCAAACGCTCCAGTGAGTACCGCGACCTGGTGGTGCGACCACAGGTCGCGACGACGGTCGCGACAACAGAAAAATATAAAACAAAAAGTGGCTTCTCGCATAAGCTAGAAAACAGCACAGAGAGAAGAAAGAGGCAGAGAGCGAGAAAGAAAGAAAGAAAGAAAAGAAAAAAAAAAGAAAAGAAGAAGAAAGAGAAGGAAGAAGAAGAGGAAGAAGAAGAAGAAGAGAAGAGGAAGGAAAGTGTAGGTGAAAGAGAAAAGGGAAAGGAAAAGGAAAAAGAAAATCGTGGAACCGCGATTTGTTGAACGAAAAACGGATTCCAGGTTGGTGTACTTTCGATTTCGGAATCTTTACGAAAAGTATTTCGTTTTCGTTTTCGTTTTCGTTTTCTTTTTCGTTTTCGATTCCGTAGAAATTTCTCGTTTTCGATTTTTGTATGAAAATTGTTTATTTTATATGAAAAATCGATGATTGATATACCTATTGTTGATTTTGGAATGATTTTATGATAGATCGCATTTTGATTGTGTTTTCGAATATTTCGATTTCGTTAACAATACTTGATTTAGATTTTCGTATAACTATTGATTATCTTTCGTGAAGGGAATTGTGTGACTTGTATGTTTATTGAGTAACTATTGTGATTCTAGTTTATCGAAAACGGCCATAGGATACTTAGACATAGAAATGGATATAGGAGGTTGGTATACCAGCTGGGTTTACTGAGCAGTACTGCACCGCTATTGATTGCTATTGATGATTATTATGTACCTCCTCATGGATTAGTCCAGGGGCAGGAAGACACGTACCTCCTCAGGATTCGTCCTGGGGGTTGGGAGCCACGTACCTTCCTAAGGATTCGTTCCTGGGATAGGGAGTTATGTACCTCTCTAGGTTCCGTCCCCACGGTCCTAGAGTAGGGAGATACGTACCACTCTTAGGATTCGTCCTAGGGTGGGAGTTTGACCCATATTCCAGTCCTAGTATGTTGAGTATTCTAGCGGGCCAGAATTGATTTGAATTGAAAAGTGAATTGAATATGATTTTATCTAGTGTTTTGAAATCGATTTAATACGTGTAATTCAATGTTTATATTAAATGATTATTAAATGAGTTGCAAAAATGAATTGAGTAAGAATATTGTTTTACTTGTGGTTATGGTTTGATTTGGAAGGTAAATTGATTTATAAATGACTAGAATGTGATCCGTTACTTATTAAAAGTTATTTATGATTTTTATGTACACCCACTAAGCTATATGCTTAGCGCGTTAGTTTTGTTTCTAACGCGTAGGTACCGGGGATCCCGAGGAAGCTAAAGACTGAAGAGGGAGAGATTTGCTGACAGAGTCCCAGAGTCATCACAGTTGGGTAGCTATATTGTTGTTATATTATATATATATATATATATATATATATATATATATATATATATATTCTGAAAGCATGCATATACAGAGGATTTGTAAAGAGGTTTTGTAATATGTTTTGTAATTAATTATTTTATGATTTCTGTCTTTTATACTTAGAATGTTTGTAAATATTAAATTCTGAATGGTTTTATTTTATAAACTGTGTTGGAAAGACGCACAAAACGGCAGAGTGCGCAATTGTTTGAAAACGATATTGAAGTGTTGATATTGAATTTGTATTTGAATTGAGTTGTGAAAAACAGGTTTTGGAAAATCCGAAAAACAAACGAAACTCTGCCGAAATTTTTGTAAAAAGTTTATTCAATGGGCTCACTCGAAAATTAGTTTTAAAATTTAAAATTATGTGATTTTTCCCAATAGTTTGAAAATCTATCGATGGGCTCACTACAGTTTTCGGTTTATAAAATGAATTTAGAAAGTTTTGAAAAACCAAGTAGCGCTCCCTGGGTCGGTCCAGCCGGGTCGGGTCAGGGGGTGTTACAGAAAACCTTTGAAAGGTTTGAAGAATTTTGAGCTGAAGTTGAAAATCAATTAGGGAAAACAATCAAATCTCTACGATTGGATTGTGGGGGTGAGTATCTCGACCAAGAGTTTGAAGACTACATGGTTGAGCATGGAATGGTATCCCAAATTATGGCTCAAGGTACACCACAACAAAATCGTGTTATGGAGAGGAGAAACTGGACCCTGATCGAAATGGTGAGATCTATTATTAGTTTCTCATCATTACCAAATTCATTTTGGGGATATGCACTACAAACAGCGGCTTACATACTGAACATAGTTCCATCCAAGTCTGAACCTAAGACTCCCATAGAGTTGTGGAATGGTCATAAAGCTAGTTTATGATATTTTCGCATATGGGGGTGTTCAGTACATGTACTGAAGAACAAAAGTGGAAAGCTAGAACCTCGTTCACAAGTATGTTTTTTTGTAGGGTATCCAAAGGAAACTTGAGGAGGATTTTTTTATAATTCACAAGAAAACAAAGTGTTTGTATCGACAAATGCAATATTTCTTGAAGAGAATTATATGAGTAATCATAAACATTGTAGTAAGATTATTTTAGAGGAGCTAGAATCTGGTACGACCAGTGCTCAGTCAACAAAGGTTGTTGACGATGTGATTTTCCACAAACATCTGACAGTTAATTGATTCCTAGTCAGGATACACTACCGTCTAGGCGTAGTGAGAGGGTTGTTCGACAACCTGATCGCTATTTAGGTATTGAAGAGGCATAGGGTGTCGTTTCTGATGATAGTGTGGATGATCCATTGACATTTAAACATGCAATGGAAGATTATGACAAAGAGGAATGATTTAAAGCCATGAATCTCAAGATGGAGTCCATGTACTCCAACTCAGTTTGGAAACTAGTAGACTTACCAGATGAGATAAAACTCATAAGCTGTAAGTGGATCTATAAGCGTTAGAGAGGAGTAGATAGGAAGGTAGAGACCTTCAAGGCAATGCTAGTGGCTAAGGGTTTCACCCAGAAGGAAGACATCGATTATGTTGAAACCTTCTCGCTAGTAGTTATGTTTAAGTTTATTAGAATACTCTTATCCATAGCTGCCTATTTCGATTACGAAATCTAGCAAATGGACATCAAGACTGCATTCTTAAATGGCAATCTAGACAAGAGCATCTACATGATGCAACCAAAGGGATTCGTATCCCAAGATCAAGAGCAAAAGGTTTGCAAACTGCAAAGGTCTATTTATGGACTTAAGCAAGCATCTAGATCTTGGAACATTAGGTTTGATACTGCGATCAAGACCTATGGCTTTGAGCAAAACGTTGATGAGCTTTGCGTATACAAGCATATCATTGACAAGAAAGTAGTTTTCTTGGTCCTTTACGTAGATGGTACCATACTCATTGGGAATGACATAGGGACATTATCAGAAGTAAAGAGTTAGCTTGCTAACCAATTCCAAATGAAAGATTTGGGAGAGACAAGTTATGTTCTAGGGATCCAATTAATAAGGGATTGCAAGAACAAACTGTTAGTACTGTCTCAGGCATCGTATATCGACAAGATACTTATGCGATTCTCGATGCAGAACTCCTAGAAAGGTAGTTTACCTTCGAGGTATGAAGTTCACCTGCTTAAGGAGCAATGTCCTAAGACACTTCAAGAAATTGAGGAGATGAGACGGATTCCCTGTGTCAACAGTAGGTAGTCTTATGTATGTTATGCTATGCACGAGACCCGACATCTGCTTTGCAGTAGGAGTAGCCAGTAAATATCAGTTCAACCTAGGATTGGATCATTGGGTTACTGTTAAGCATATTCTCAAGTATCTTCGGAGAACGAGAAACTATTTGCTCATATATTCCCATCCGGATTTGATTTTGTTGGGATATACAGATTCTGACTTTCAGTCAGACAAGGATTCTAAGAAATCCACATCTGGGTCAGTATTCACCCTTGGTGGTGGAGCCATAGTATGGAGGAGTATCAAGCAATCTTGTATTATTGATTTCACCATGAAAGCCGAGTATGTAGCAGCTTCTGAAGCACCTAAAGAGGCTATATAGCTCCGAAAATTCTTGATTGATCTGGAAGTCGTTCCAGATGTGGATAGGCCCATGACACTTTATTGTGATAATAGTAGAGCTGTTATAACATCCCTAATTTCAAATAAATATGAAAAGTATGGTTGAATGAATTTTGAGTATGTAAATATGGACCAGGTGGAGCGGTTCAGAAAGAATACTTGAAAGAGAAGGAAAATGTTAGCAGTGAGTACTGCGACCACTCACCGCAACCAGGGATCGCGATGAGCAGCTTGCTGTGAAAATGATGATTTGAGGCAGTGAGCATCGCGACCAGTCACCGCGATAGGGATCGCGCTGAGCAGCTCACGGTAAAAATGGTGATTTTGGGCAGTGAGCAACGTGACCAACATCGCGACCAGACACCACGATGGTTGATCGCGATGAAAGCGGTGAAATCACTCCAATGAGCAACGGGACCAGATGGCACAACCACAGGTCGCGAGGAGAGGTCGCGATGACCGAATTTTTATAAAAAAAATAAGAAGGCGGTGGAAGCTTCACGAGGAAGCAAGAGAGAAAAGAGAAAGAGAGAGAACGGGAGAAGAGAAAGAAAGAAAGAAAAAGAGAAAGAAAAGAGAGAGAAAGGAAGAGAGAGAAAGAAGAAGAAGAAGAAGAAGGAGAAGAAGAAGAGAAAGAAGAGAAGAAGAAGAAGAGGAAAGGAAGAAGAAGAAAGAAAAGGAAAGAGAAAGGAAAAAGGAAGAAGAAAGGAGAGAAAAAGAGAAAAGGAGAAAGAAAAAAGGAAATTCAGAAAGAAACGTTCGTAAAACTGGTATCCAAGTTGGTGTACACTTCTTTCTGAAAACTCTGTGATTTTATTATGTGATTTGATTTGAATTTTCGTATTTTTGACTAAATGAATTTGGGAAACTTATTTAAGGATTTTGTGTAATTATATATTTCATTTACGAATATTGTTTAAACTAATTGTGGACTATGTTTGACGAATATTGTTTTACAAATATTGTTTGGTATTATATTTGTTGAATTTGATGAATGTTGGTGCATAAAAGTTTTTAATTTGATATGAATGATTTAAAAAATTTGGTATTGAAAAAGGCCCGAGGATGCTTGAACATAGAAAACGAATATAGGAGGTTGGTATACCAGCTGGGTTATTTCAGCAGTATTGCACCGATACCAGTGATTGTTGGCGGGTGTGTTTAAAGCAGCCCCAGACATCACACCGATATTAGTGATTGTTGGTGGGTGTCTCTAAAGCATCCCCAGACATCACACCGATACTAGTGACTGTTGGCGGGTGTCTCTAAAGCAGCCCCGGACGTCACACCGATGTTACAGATATTAGGCACATATTCCAGTCCCGTGATTTATGTTGAGTATACCAAAGGGCCAGGATGAAAATTAAATTGGATAAACTGTTATAAATGAATTTAGAAAATTGATATTGTATAGTTTAATTTACTAATTGAGTTAAATATTGATTTGTTTTTATATTATATCATGTTTACACTTTATATTGAAATTTATTTTGTGATATTGATAAATGAGTTTAGTGTACACCCACTAAGCGATATGCTTGGCGCGTTGGTTTTTATCATACGTAGGTAATAGGGATATCGAGGGAGAAAAAGAGTAGAGAGGAGATAAATGCAAATTGAAGATTCAGAGTCACTACATCTTTGGGTAGTTAATACTTTTGTATATTATATTCAGTTAAGCATGCATATACAGAAGTTTGTAAATATGTTATATATATGTTCTGTAAATAATTGTTTTATGGTTTATGTTTTCTTTCAAAGTTTGTAAATATTGATTATATATGTTTTATTTGAAAATGTTTGGAAAGTCGCACTATATGGTAGAGTGCGCAATTGATTGAGAAAAGAAATTTGAAGTTTTGAAGATATATATTGTTTGAGTTTTTGATGTAAATAGGATTTTTGGGAAATCAGAAAAACAGAGGGAACTCTGTCGAAATTTTTAAAATGGATTTGATGGGCTCACTATAGAAAGAATTTTAAATTATACATTATTTGATTTTCAAATTATAAACAGAATTAAGAAAAGTTTTAAAAACTCGGTAGCGCTCCCTGGGTTGATCCAGACGGGTCGGGTTAGGGGGTGTTACAGCTGTGGCTAATTCTAAAGAACCAAAAAGCCATAAGAGAGGAAAGTATATAGAGAGAAAATATCATCTTATCAAAGAGATAGTGCAGCGGAGAGACGTGACAGTGACGAAGATTGCATCGCAAGATAACCTGGCTGATCCATTTGGGTGCGTTTAGTACAGGGAACAGGACAACGTGGAACAGTCTGTGCCTGTCCCATGTTTGGTGCGACATGGACGTGAGACAAAAAACTCAAAAACTTGTCCCATTTCAGACCCTCGGACAAGTAGTCCCATGACATGGGACAAGCTTGGAAATGACCCATGTACCCTTATTTCTTTCAAAAAATTATAATTAAACCGTCTTATATAAAGAAAAAAAAACCCTAATTTTTTTTTCTCATTTCCTCATCAGATTTCTAACTGAGCCCTAACCCAAAATTCTCTCTCTCTCTCTCTCTCTCTCTCTCACCGCATCTCTCCTCTCTCATCCGCCACCCTTCGCCTAGAACCACCGCTCGTCCTCTTCTGCACAAGTGCCGCTCTTTCCCTGTACTGGTAACTTCACTAAAACCTCGAAACTTTTGATATTTCAATTATCTTACATCGGTCCACTACTTTGTGGGTCAGCTCTTCCTTTTCAATTTGTTTTAAATTAAAGTTCATTTCTTGCTTATATGATTCTGTTCCTTGTTAGGATCATTCTTTTCTTTTTTTTTTAAATTTATTTATTATTATTTCAAATATTATCAGTAGGAATGTAACTTGAAGTTTAAATTTCTTAGTTTGATCAAATTTTCATATGTTTCCTATTATGTCTGGTTTGTGCTTATTTTTCTAGTTCCCGTTGAAACCCCTCCAACCCATTTCAGGTTAGCTTCCTATTCGGGTTTTGTCTGCTTCGATTCTCTGGCTTTTATTTTTATTTTTGCCTTCATTGAATTGTTTGATGATTTGAGATGGGTTTTTGTTTGTTTAGAGATGGATATCTATTGGTGTTTATTTGTATATTTTATCTCAATTGTTTGGTTGCTGTTTGTTGATTATTGGTGGTGGTGTATCGTGGGGGTTGGTTTAAATTTGATTTTATTGTGCCATTTTGATTATTTTGAGATTCAATCAAATTGTAGGGAACATGTGTGAAATTTGTTGTGATTCATGACAATGAATGTTTTATGTAATTGGGCTTTTGTTGGAATTTTTTGATGAGCAAGTTCTTTTTTTTCCTTAGAAAATGAAAATTTAAACCTTTCTTCTAGGATTTGTGGGATAGTGCGCATCAATACTAAATGCTTGTAGTTGGAAGTAAAAAGGATGAATTTTTTTATGTGGGTACGGAGTAATGTAAGTGAAGATGAACCTGTTCACTATTTTTGCTCTCTTATCAAAATCAGCAGTTAGTTGTTGGATCCCTTGCCCTTGAGTTTCTTGTTTTAGCATGACACATGTGATTATTTAGATTGACATTTTGGGTATTGTAGAATTTGGATACTCTATTGCTAGGCTGGAAAAAGAGTAGGAACTTTTGAAGATACAATTTCCAGAAAACTCGTAGTAAAAGTTTTACGTGTCAAACGTTTGAGGACATGACGCCTTCACTGGGTATTTATAGGAGAATAAACCTTCATTTGCTAAAAATATGTTTAACTTTTACTGTTGCAATCTTTATAATGTATCATTCCCATAATTTCAAATAGGTAATGTATAATGTTTAACTTTTAATATTTCAAATAGGTAATTGAAAAATGTGTAGGTTTATTATTAGGAATGGCAATGGAGGCAGTAAACTAGAATTTTTGGATTTGGAGATGAGGCAAGTTTAGGGGGTGCTTGTCAAACTAGAATTTTTTGTACTCAATCTGGAGCGGCTCTTTTTGTTTGTAAAACTTGAGTTTAACTATTCATTTTCAGAAGTTTAACTATTTATATCCATTTTGATTGAATATATGATTGCTTTGTTTGATTTGTACATGGTGAAGATATAGATGAACATGACAATCAATTCATAATACTCATTAGAGCATGGAGGCTTTACGTACACATGATGATGTGTTTTGCTGCGGTTCTTGTTTATTTAATTGAGTACAATAGAGTGCAAGTTGAAAGGAGGAATTTAGGTCAACGAGCATTTTCTAGACTCCATATTAGGTCAAAATAAATACAACGTATCACACGTGTAGGTGATACTAATTGTATATGGGAGTTGCGAATGGATAGGAATGCCTTCGCAATGTTGTGTATTGCTAAAAATTCGTGGGGGGTTAGTAGATTATGGTAATATCACTATTGAAGAGCAAGTTGCTATTTTTGTAAACATATTAGCACATCATAATAAAAATAGAAGTATTAAGGTTAGATTTTATAGGTCTGGTGAAACAATCAGTCGGTATGTCGATCGAGTTTTGCATGCTTTGTTGCATTTGGAAGACGTCATGTTTGTCAAACCAACTCCCGTCCCAGATGATTGTACGGATTCGAGGTGGAGATGGTTTAAGGTAACAATCATAACATATCACTTATATACATTACATAAAATTTATGTTACCTATATAAAACATGAATTGTCTTTTGTTTTTATGGTTGCTTAGGAGCTCTAGATGGAACATACATATAAGTGATTGTACCTGAGAGTGATAAGTCAAGGTATCGAATAAGAAAGGGACATACAGCAACCAATGTATTAGGTGAATGCACTCGTGATTTGAAGTTCGTATATGTCTTATTTGGTTGGAAAAACTGATTCTAGAGTTCTTCGAGATGTCATTACTAGACATAATGGATTGAAGGTCCCATTCAGTAAGATATAAATAACTAATATCATTTATTTTAATTATTTAGTTGGTAACAACTAACATATGTAGTTATTATAGGTAACTATTACCTGGCCGATGTGGGGTATATAAACGGTCAAGATTTTCTTGCACCGTTTAAAGGTACACGATATCATTTATAGGAATGAGCGAACTTTGATCGTGTACCTAGGAATCATGAGGAATATTTTAATATAAAGCACTCATAAGCTAGGAACATTATTGAGAGGTGTTTTGGGTTATTGAAGAAACGTTGGGCTATTATACGAAGTCCCTCTTTCTATCCAATTAGATATCAAGGTTGCATGGTCATAGCTTGTGCTTTACTTCATAATTTTATTAGAATGTACATGGAAGTTGATTCTAAGGAATATACGCCAGTCACACTTGATGATTTGCCTATTGGGGAAGACGTACCAAATGAGTCAGAATCTATTGACGTAGTTGAAAGTATCGATGAATGGAGTCAATGGAGAGATGGTCTAGCTGATGAGATGTTTAATGCTTGGATGTTGCATAGAACTTAGAGAGATTTTGTCAATGTTATTGTTGAACATTTGTATTTTTTTTTGTCAAACATTGTTGAATTTCGGATTTTTTTTCCTAATTAAATACATTGTTGAACCTTATTTATAATTACATTTGGTGTTACCTAAATTCATGCAAATTTGTGTATTATCTTCTTTCAACATTGCTGATACATATATGTGATGCTGTTTCCTTTCCTTTTTCAAATAAATTGTTTAATTTTATTAATTCTGTTAAATAATTATATATGTATTATGTCATAGAAAAATCCGATATGGGAGATAGATGTAATTGGACACTTGAAGAAGAGGATGTACTAATTAGCATCCTCGAAGGGATTGTTGCTGATGGTGGTAGATGCAATACAGGTAATTTTATGTCTGGTGTCTATGAACAGGTTGTTGCAATGATGCGTGAAAAAATTGAAAACATTAATATAACGGCTAAACACGTGCAAAACAAAATGAAATGAATGAAAGATAAATATTCAGTAGTCTATGATATGCTCAACACAAGGGGGTTCGGTTGGGATGATGCACGCAAATGTGTTACTGTTGGCAGTCCTGACATTCTAGAGGCATATTTGAAGGTTAGTAGTTATATTAATTCTCTGAAGTAAATAATTAATAGTATCATTAGTGTGTAAAATAATTTAAATTGTTTAACATATATATGTTTTTGTTTTTGCTAGAAATATCATAACAAGAATTATACGGCTAATAGATCATTCCCACACTATGAATGACTAATAGTACTATTTGGGAAAGATCGAGCAACATGTAGTATGGCCGAATCCGTAGCAGTTGCTTTGGATCAAATGGGATTGGAAAATGATGAATTAAAAGCTTCCTTCACTCAGTCTATGTCAGCTCTTTCAAATGTTGCCTCTGCTTCCTCACAAGTATTTTTGAAAAAAAGCATGGAAAGGGCATCTTAGTATATTGCTAAGTTGACCGAGGCTATTATGGGAGGGGATGCATTGACCCGTTTAGGGGTTGAGCTAGAGGGTATGGGTCTTGATCATTTGCAAGTGATACGTGTTGCCATGTATTTTGGGAACAAGCCAAACCAGTTGCACATTTAAAAAGGCTTGGATGACTCGTACAAGCCCGATTTCGTGAAAGCAATTCTAGAGGAGTAAACATTTTCATATGTGATTCTGTGAACATTATTAAAACTTAAATTTGGTTAGATTTTTATCATGTTACAAACTTTTATTTTGTTTGAATTGTAAACATGTCCGAAACTTTTATTCAGTGGGAAATTTCGGATATATTTTGTAAGACTTGTCTAGCTTGTGTGTGAATTTTGATTGAATGATTACAATTTATTATGACAAGGCAATTCATATCAGCCTCAACTTGTAAATTATTCAGGTATATGATAAAATGATAATTCCATTATATACTATCATGTTTGCTATCATATTAAAATATAAAAATTTCATATTTTTTCTTGTATCAAATCAACAAAAATATATCTTTAATGCTTACCACATTTGCTAGGAATTATATTTTGATAGAGATTCCATATTCTTTTGTTATGGATTATATTTAATAAAAATTATTAATTACACTTTTTTTAATTATATTATATAAAAAAATTTATTTAATAAAAATATTCAAATTTTATTTTGGCATGTCCCATTTATCACAAATATATTATAACAAGCATTAGACAGGACAAGAAGGGTACTCTGGTCATTTAAACCTCTTGCACTATCCTGTCCTAGCCATACCAAACGCATAATATTACTGTACATAGTTCTGTGTAGACATATCAAACACAATATGTAACAGCTGTCCTGTACTGTCCTGTCCTGTCCCATCCCACCCTATCCTATCCCGTCCACATACCAAACGCACCCTTTACGAAGACCTTGACGACTAAAGTGTTTGAAGGTCACTCAGAGGGTCTAGGATTACGAGACATGTCCCATCTGCTTTAGTGCAAGTGAGAGATTATTGGGATTTATATCTTAAAACTTGTATTTGTAAACAGTTAAAGACTAAATAAGAATTATTCAGTTTATCATTCTAGTTTAAAAGTGTTTTATATTTAGTAATATATTCATATTGTGCAAGAACATCCTAGATTGTAAGATGTAATTTCAGAATGAGTATATGAAGGTCATATACAAGATGATTCATTTTGAGACATGCAATCTAAAAAGTCTGTAGAGAGCAAATAAAGCAGAGTACTTTGTTTATGATTGATCTACTGTTGCGGTCCATTATGTAATGTACGATGATCTTATCCTAGACCCCTCATATAGTTGACATGGGAATGGAGACACCTTATATGATGAGATCATATAGGACTGAGCCACGATTTATATGAATCTCTCATCAAGATTCGTTAGTAGATGAGATTCATATATATCGATAAACGATGGTTATTTATAGGTGATTTTAATCCTGAGCGTCTTATCGACTCATTTAGGTTGGATTGTGGCTTTTGATTTACCATGAGTGAGGTCGATGTGAATCTCGACCAATACCTCCGTATTTTGGAGTTACGGTTTGGTTTGTGGCTGGGAAAGTATTAACACGCTAGTGGAATCCACTTCTTCTTGATTGAAGTAGATGAATAGTTCCCTTAAGGGTTGATTAAGGGCTTGGACAATTATGATGTTTCTCTTTCTTTCGTGAGGAAGACAAGATTTAATTGTTCATTATTGAATTAATGGTGCTTAAAGGAATAGATATAATTAGAGGGGTATAACGGACATTATGACCCAGCTTTAGCTATGAACTACTTGTGGAGGATCACACTATATGAAAAAAGCTATATCAATGGACACTGAGACTTCAGATTGTATAAACACGTCTACAGTTCTGAGAGTTCAGTCTCAAAATTTTAGTGGAATAACTCTGAGGCTAATAATCATGAAATATTAATTAAAGAGTTTAATTAATATTATTAAGTATTATTGGAGCTCAAAACTGTAGGTTCATTAGGTCCCCTAGTTAGCCCCTTATGGTTGTTAGCAACGAGAGTCACGGTAAATTAATTGGATGGTCTAGTAACAAGTGTTACGAAAGTAATACGATTTAATTAAAAGAGCATAATTAAATAATGTGATTATTTAATTAGTTAAATATGTAATAAAATAATAGAATATTAATAATTGTGAATTATTAAATATATTTATTAAATAGGAGGTTACAGAATCAAACTATGACAGGGACAAAAAAATTAAAATAATGAGATTATTTTAGTAGTCCTACAGATCACCGGTTCAAGTCTTTAGGGAGACCAAAATAAAAAGAATTTAGAATTCTATTTGACCTGGTCAAACTTAAACCCTAAAGACCTAGTATATAAGAGTTATTATACTATAAAAATTAACCTAACCATAAGTGAGAAACACAGAGGCAATTCGGCCAGAGCAAAGAGAGAAGAATAAAAAAAACGTTTTTTTTGACTTCCTTCATGCAGGTGCGGTCGGCTATAAGGAGAAGAAGTTCTCTATTCGTTTTTACGTGACCTCCATCTCTTACTGTGACGTGCCCACACACGCGTTGTCAGACCACAGATCATAGTTCGGAAGATCAGGGGGTAGATCAAAAAATCAAAAATGACAAATCAATACAAAGGTATGTAGTTACCCAGTTTCTTTTTCTGTGTATACACAATAACTGGTTCTGATTAAAAAAGGTTTTCAATATTAAAAGAAAATTTTTGACATCCCTTTCCGCATGTTTATTTGATAAAACAATAATTTTCTTCCTTTCAGCCTTCGACGCTTTCAAGTGCAAAATATTTTCGTTAATGCTGGTCGGGGATGTGAGAACCTGGATAAGTGGCATTCGTAGGCAAAGCATTTCAAGTTCCGTGGAGCTTCAGCAAGAGTTCAAAAGCAGATTTGTAGGAAGTCATCGTTGAATGAGGTATATTGTTCATTTGACATTAGTAAAGCAGCAGCCGGGAGAGGGTATAAGGGAATATGTAAAGAGGTTCCAAGGTGCGAGCAGATAGGTAAAGAACTTCAGTGACATAGGAGCGCTGATAGCGCTCACTAAAGATTTGTAAGATAGGTGATTGTTTTAGTTGTTATCAAAGAATTACCACTTTTCATATCGAGAGTTAATGAAGATAGCCGAAAAGTATGCCATTAGGGACGAAATCAACATAGTGAAGGATAAAGTAGACGAGACTTTAGGTTCAAAAGTTGTAAAGAAGCCCTGGGGTATGATAGGTTCACCAAGGGGAAAGGAAAAACCACCGATAAGGGTAATCAGGTGAACATGAGCCAAGGGGACACCAACGTAAAAATCCTACAAAGTAAATTTGATACGTATACACCACTTAAGTTTTTGATGAATAAGGTTTTCAAAATAGCCAATAAGGCACAACTGCTTCGATGGCCAAGCCTGATGAGGAAAACCCAGAGCAAACAGATTTGAGGAAGCACTACGAGTTTCGCATGGATCACGATTACGAAAAAAAAATTGTTATGATATAAAGCAACAAGTAGAAGAGTTTGTGAGGAATGACCAACTACAAGAATGCATCCATAAGCAAAATATATCAATCGTAGTCCAAGTTAAAGGGGAAGACATACAGGTGGTCAAAGCACCAGTTTTCGATGATGACGAGCCGATTAATTACATCATCCAAGAGCCAGTTTCAGGGGAATCAAACATTGTATATAGAGATAAAGCCCCGATAGATGTATGCCTTGAAGTCCCTCCGAGTCCATCCTTTGTAGAATGAAGCTTCATAACATTTTCGCCAAGAGATTCACAGGGATTAAGGTACCCACATTGCGATGCACTTGTAGTTTCAGTCAAGGTGTCTAACTGAACGGTGAAGCGCGTGCTGATAGGTCATGGTAGCTCGACTGATATTATTTACTAGTCAGTGGTGAATAACTTGGATATTGGCTAGAGCAGTTCCAAGCCAACAGATTTTCTCCTATTTTCTAGGTATTTTTTTTTTCTTTTATGGAATTTGGATGAATTTTCATAGGTGATTTCGTTTTTTATTTATTTATAATATATTGAAGATAAATTTGTGGAATGAATCATTTTGGTTATGATGAAGATGAAGATGAAGATGAAGATGGGTTTGTGATGATGTTGGAGATGGAGTTGAAAATGAATTATGACGAAGAAGATATTTTTATTTTTAATTTTTTAAATTTCATTTTTTTTTCAATATGATATCCACTGTCCCATTGTTTTTTCAATAGATGGACGGTGGAGATTTTTAATTTTTTTTATTTTCTATAATTTTCAGAAAAGTTATAAAAAAACCTAGTTCATCCTAGATGTATCAAAATTCTTTTTTCCATTTTTAATTTTTTTAATTCTAATATTTAATTAAAAATAAATTTATTGTAAAAATTAATATTTATGGATAACCTATACATTTTTTACACTTTGATCAATCAACAGTTAACTCTAATGATTAACCAGTTAGTTTTGTATTTTATTTTAATTTAAAGTAAAAATACGGTTTAGTTATAGTTAAGGATTAATTATTGTAATTTTATCATGTTTTTGACCACTCTAAATGTTAAACGAACATGATATAAGTGATATTCGAAGTTTTAATCTAGATGTGCGTAATTTACTTCATTACAATTTCATAATTCATATGATTAGAATATGATGCCAGTGAGATTTCAATCTCCTTATAATCTGGTTAGAATATTATGGATTTGAGATTCAAATGTCTTGTAATAGATATTCAAACTTTAAGATTTTCGTATTGTAACAATATATATTATGAGTTAAGAATTAGATAGTATGAAATTTTCACCATTAAATATCTCAATAGAACTATAACAACAATTAATTAAATTGAAAAAAATGTTGTAAAATACCCTGCACAAAAAAAAAAGAAAAGAAATTGGGTGTGCTTAGCAAATAATAGGGTAGCGTTTAGTACTACTGCTACAAGACCACCAGTCAATAAGAAGCCCAGCCCAAAACTATGTTTTTCAGTCATGTATATAAATTGAAGTCTCTTCCAAACGCGCCTGCACACAAATTCTTTCCCGCCAACGTTTTCGTTGCATTTTCAATCAAAACCCTCTCTCTCTCTCTCTCTCTCTCTCTCTCTCAAGGTACGCTATCAATCATATCCACAGTCTTTTTTTTTAAAATTTTTTTTTGTTCTGGATGGAAATTCTAAATCAAAACTGGTTGATCATATCTGGGTTTTTGTTAATTTTCTCTCTTGTTGAAGTTGAAAACCTAAAAAAATAAAAATAAAATTAAGGAGACTGGTAGGTGTTGTTATGGGTGGAGGAAATCAATCTTTTTTTGTTTCGTGGGGGAGGTTGGGATTTGACGAAGCGTTTCTGGTTTCTGACTGGCGGTTTTGTTTTTGCAGGAAAAAGGCTGAATTGGGCCATGAAATCTGCTAGAAAGAGAAGGGTCATGGCGGTTGAGGCGCCTGCAGAGCACAGTGAGGGTACAGGTGTCACTGAAGTCATGAAATCTACAAAGAGAACGGTTGGGGAGCGGGATAAAGCAACGGGTGAGGCAACCCCATCTGGGTTTCTGGACTTGTAAAGGCATCAATTACAGAGAATTTCATACTTTGACTTGGTGCATATTTGTGGTGTGTTGGTGTAGTTTAGGGTTAAAAATTGATAAGCTTGTCGTAAATGAGAACAATGTGTTCCAAGCGTAGATTGATGTAAATCTGATTACAAATCAGGTGTTTATGCACTTCCAACCCCAAGAAAATAAGAAATGGCTTGATATCCACAAGCTATTGGGCTGAAGGGAAAATCCCCTAATAAGAGTTTCATTTGATGTAAAATCTGTGGTTAATTTTTGAGTGCACCATTTATATTTATTAGCTTGTTTGAAATCTATAGAAGCGTTGAAAATTTAATGTCTGAGACTCCTTTTGTGGGGATAAGAAATACGAGTTTAACTGGGAAAAAGAATTATGTTCATATTAAGCAAAAGCAATTAGTCATTTCTTTATCTGTTTTGGATTATAGTTTAGAGCCTTTTAGGATTAGGGGAATATACTCTTACAAGGAAAAGGAAGACTTTTTCTAAATGGTGGTTCATTGTATTCTTTTTAGCATGACAATTAGTTTTGAGAGACTTGTGAGAGAGATTCGTTAGGGATTATGGTGATAATTTACAACAAAAAAAAAACCATATTTTACTTGGGCTCTTGTAAAGATCATAAAGTAAATAAGTCCAATCTGTGGTCTTGATTATCTAGATGGTTCAATAGAAATTAAAATAAGACAAAATAACTGCTCAAGGTTTCTTAAAGTCGCATTGACTTTTGGTTTCTTTTATGGATTTTGATTTCATTAGCTGTTAGCTCTGTTATGGTTTTTGAAGTTCCATTGACGTTTGATCTCGTTTTCAATATTCCTTTTTCAGGAAAAAGTGGTGATCTTTTAATTGAAAATGATGAGAATTCTGCACCTTCTAGCCCAGCTGTAGCATTGTGTCCACAGATTTCAGACAATAGTACATGCATCATGGAAGCAGGAAAAAAATTACCTGTACTTGATATTTATCCAGGACAAATACTTCTTCCGTCTTCAAAGATCAAGTTGCAGCTGTTTCCCATAGATGAAGGCACTCGCATGGGACTAGAAAAGGTAAAATCAGGAGACACTACTCAGCGAACAAATAGAAGCTCTTTATATGGTTAATTTCTATTTAAAAGATAATATATTTTTTTCTATAGGATGGATTTCATCCATACTTGGAACTTACTCTAAGTGCTAGGAAGAAAATATCTTCTGTGGTTAAACATCTCAATAGCAAGTGGGGTGGTTCAAGTGTAGCTCTTGGTGAACCCATGCTCTTTCCATATGATTCTGTGGAAAAGTTCACTAGTTACGGATGGACAATTAATGACAATGGCATCACTGCAGCAGATGTTTATGCTGCTATTAAAAACCCTGCTGTTTTCCGGTTAAGGTTGAAGGCTTTATCACTTTCTGTTATTGTTAGGCACATATTAATTTTTAACAATTTGCTGACTTAATTTCTCTTGTAAGGTATGGCTGGAGATCCAATTCTGAAGCTAAAACATTTGTTGTGCCTTCTACATCAACTCTCACAGAGGGTCATTTAGAAGTAGAAGACATGCGTAAAGGTTGCGGTAATAGAGAGGAATATGGCAAAGTAAAACAAATAGAAGCAACAGGTGAAGATTTTAAACCTATCGGTGTTAGCGGAGGAACACACGCCGATTTTAGCGAGAAGATGTCTATTGTTAGACAAATTGATACTATGGTATGATTTTGTCCTATTTTTTATTTCTTAATTTTTAGCTTCTCTCCTGTTTAAGCATCTGAAACATCTTTAAGCATTTATGTTTTGTACATGGTTTGTGAGTGTATCTCGATTCAACGTTTAATAGCTTACATCAAATATTTATTAATAATAAAATATAAAGTGATTAAATGAAATTGACTATTTTGTTTATTCTTTTCATTTATATTCTGAATTATCTTAGGAAATTGTTGGATAACTAGAAATTGACTGCTTAAAATTATATGATTATGGACAACTTTGTAGTTTGTAGATGGAATCATTGTACTAGCATTTGTTCAGTCATGCTGCATTGCTGCTAATTTACAATTCTTCAATCTAGATCTCCAGATTATGTATCTTCTTAAATATTGTATGCTTTTGAAACCTGCTCATTGTGATCTATAGGATAATGAAGTGAGGGCTAATAGTAGTATTGAACAATCTTCATCACTGTGGGCTGACAGTCTAACTAACGTAAGTATTGGAGGATTGTTATCTGAAGCATCCTTGCAGGGAAAATATTGTGATGCAAAATCAAATGGGAGTAATGCAGGCTTGCAGCCATCTCAGTTAATCTCTGATTCATTTGATGCTTTTCTTGCTGACCAAATGAATCATTCTCAATGTCCAAGGCCACCCCCTCACGACACCCACTCATCAATTCTGGATGCTGAAGACACATGCCATGCATTTGCATTTCCAAAATACTCTTCCTTGAATAAAGATTCTCAAGTGTTGGGTGGAAGTGATTTTTCTAAGCCCTGCAGCCAGGATGCTAGTACCAAATCATTCAAGTTTCCTTTTGCAACTGAGGTTTGTACAATTTTTTTTTTTTTTAAGTACTTTTTCATTATTGCAACTTTGGGATTCATTTTGGTAGAACTTCTAGCAGACAGCTCTCTTTCATATTTCTTGGTAGGTATGAGTAGACAGTCAACACCATTCATCCTTTGATGATGATGGTTGACAATTTGTGATCAGTATGCATGTAGATTGTGTGTAAAATAGTGTTGAGCTGATATAAAAATAACAAAATAATACATACGAGGAAGAAAATTAGGAAAGAATAAAAAATATAGGGAAAAACTAGAGAAGCAGAAGTCAGCTACACTGACCCACCAACATTCTTTATATTTGATATATTTCCAGGCACATAATACAACCCTAATCTGCACCACAATATCATTGCATAATATAAGTACTTTGATATAGAAATCCTTTTTCCGTAGAGCAAAATATAATGCTTAAAACATAAATAACAGTAACAGGTTAATACTCCTTGATAGAGGATTTTTATTTTGTTTGAAGGTAAGAGCTTTGGTGTTATGGGTTGTAAAGATTTCGTATTCTACACAACTGGAATTTTGGATTCGCTTTAATTGTTCAAAATGACATGATCCAAATAATATGTATAAAAAGATGAAAAATTAATTCCATTTACAAGTTTGATACAGTAAATGATTTTAGTTTCTGCTAATGATTCTTAGCTCCATGAAAGAAGTATGTTAACATGCCTGTTGACTTGAAGCATGGCATGCTAGAAGTTTTGACAATTCATTCATATTTTTTGTTTTGAAATATAAGATGAACCTAGAGCCTAGTCCAATTCCTAGCCCTGGGGCGTATGATGTTAAAGTTAACAATTATTTTCATTAGATCAAAGATTTTGTTATTCATGTTGTTACACAATGTATTCTTGTTAAAGCTTCCATGTTCTTTTTGCAGGCCAACATGCAATCTGTGATTCCACAGGGCCATTCATGTCAAGAATCTGAAACAGACCTGAAGCTATGTTCGCGGGTCTATAATGATGAAAGTAGCCTCGGGCTATCAGGCATCAATTGGGTACATTTTTTATAAATTTTTTTTTTCTCAATCCAGTCTCTATATAAACCTTCACACATGTCTAATATTTCTTGGTTGGAATTTTGTACGGTTGGATGCAGACTGACTCTCTGGGACCCTTTGATCTTGGCTTATCATCCTCTCGTAAGATCAACGGTGGAGAGAATATCAGCTTGAGCGGAATTGTTAAGTAGTGATCTTCACTACATTATGAAACTCCCTGATTGAGATCGAAAGTTTCTTCCTCATAGAGATACAAACATACATGAGATAAGATAGATTACAATTGAATCAACCAATTTGGGCATGTTAAGGTGTAAACTTCATGACTTTGTTTAAACTTCTTCTGTACATAAGGCTGGAGCATTTGAAAACAGCATCAAAACATAGGACAACTTAATAGTAAGTACTCTTTAGGAGTAAATGACAATAGTCTATTTGGGTACTCGAATTATATCATTACCTCATTGTTTATCAGTGAACATTATATGTCAATTTATAATGCCAAACTACCCTTTTTTTTTTTTATTTCAACAAAACTTCTATTACAGAAGACCAACAAGAAAGTTAGGTTCAGGATTGAACCAACAAAATTCCTCCTTAGAGGAAAAGGCTAGGGAAGTAAGAGAATGTGCCATTCCATTCCTTGAACAAAACTCCCAATGCCAAACTACCTTAGATTTTGATTTTTATTGGGTTATTTTATGCATGGATCAGTTCAAGGTGATACTCTAGTTTGTTGATAGTTTGGACTTAGATTGATCATTTCTTCCTTCTCCATCTTTGGAATGTCATTGGGATTTAAATTTCTCATTTAATAATAGAGATTAGACTATGCGTGGTTTTGTTGATTAATTTGCTTGATTTGGTCTATTTCATATTTCCAGTAACATTACAATCTAACTTTTGGCGTGTAATTATTCTTTATCTTTAGTGTGTAATCCTTATTTAATTTTAATGTGTAATCCTTATTTATTTTTAGCATATAAACATCCTTTAATTTTAATGTGTAATATTTAGTTTGTTCGTAACTGCGTGTAATTATAATTTAATTTAGTATGTAATATTTAGTTTGCTCATATCATGATGTATAACACGGTTGAAGGACTTTTGAAAGTGTAAATAATTTCAATTTGCGCTCATTTCAAAGAGGAAAACGAAGTTTTATTAACTCTTATTTCCTAAAAACTCTTAGAAAGAGTGAAAAGAGAATAGAGAGAGAAGTAAAATATAACTATGGAGTATTTTGGTGAAATCAGTTGCTAAAGTTGATTAAAAAAATAGTTAGGGAGCTTGATAAATTTGAATTTTAACTATTTTGAGAAATTCTTTATAAAATACAGAAAAAAATAAAATTAATATATTCCTATAAAAAAATAAATAAAAATAATAATAATAAATCCTCTTTTTTTAAAGACCAAATTACCCCTAAACAATTCCTACACGCCAGAATTAGCTGCCTCCCAATCAAATTATCGTTTTGTACAAATTTCAAAACACCAAAACACATTTCCTTGATTACACAGTCCAAAGTCTTCGATAATGGAGGACACACAATAATTAATAAAATATAAAAAGCAAAACACATCGAAAACAAAGCAACTTCTTCCCCTTTAATCTTTGCATAAATCCAAACCTACGCCGGCAAAACACCAAAACACATTTCGTTGATTACAAAGCGCTAATTTTTTTGGACATTTCTATTACATGATTGTACATATTTATCAGAAAATCGTCCTCTACTATCAAGTGCGATAAGTGATTATGTAAAGCATATCTGATTTTTCTTTCAGATGGAGAAGAATCCAGAGCTGAACAGTACAAGCAGCAGCACTTCCTCTACTTTGAAATCAATTAGGTGGCATGAAGAGAGCTTGCCTGCCTCCCTTTCTCCGATTCTTCGTTCTAATACGGAAAGGTCTCCAAGAACTGAGGGTCATCCTAATGATCTTAGGAACTCTCCAAGAACTGAGGGTCATCCTAATGATCTTAGGAACTTCCAGAACTATGCTCTTTTACAGGCTTCTATAACAGATATCATCAACCACAGAGAAGGCAATGAATTTGCTCCCTTTAGCAGGACTCTCTCTACCTTGGATTTTCGAACACTGGATCCGGAAAAGATATCAAAACTCTTTGGACTAGACAAAGATTAGGCCATGGACAATGATCTCAGTTCAGATCAAACTGTCTCTGTATCATGAATTTATCTATGTTTATGTCTGAATGAGCTGTGCTATATGTGAAATAATATTGTGTGTACCGTTTAGCTATCTTCGTTTAGATTTATAGTTGTATGATAGGTTTCAGGATCGAATCTCACTAACACCAGTTATCTTGAGATTTGGTTTATGTTGGAGTTGTATTATTATATGTAGAAAATGTGAAGATATTTTTCAAGCCCAAGCAAAATAAAGCCCAAAAGGTTGGTGTAATCCTAACCATTTATTTGGTAGGTGGCTTGATCTAATCCTATCCATTCATTTGGTAGGTGGTGGTTATTTGGTAGCAGAAAAGAATAAATGTGAGCCACACTTAATTATAAAATTGTCATTCACCTCAATTATAAATAGGTGGGAGTTTTTCACTCCATATCCATCCCAAAATCAAGTTTCTTCTCTTCTCCCTTAAGTTTGTTCTTTCCTCTTGTAAGGTTGTTCTCTCCTAAAAATATTAGAGAGAGGTTGTAATTATTTTGGTATAATAAAGTCCTTCGATCTTTGCCCGTGGATGTTTCTCTCAAATTAATTGGGGGTTTTACCACATAAATATTGTGTGTCCAGTTCTTCTCCACTTTTCTCAAATCTCTACTTTAGTTGCGGTATATTGCTTCCACGTACAATTTCCTAACAGTGGTATTAGAGCTTCCGGTTGTATTCCAAGCTGCTAAGGTGTCTGATTCTCTAGGAAATTCTTAATATACTCTGTGGTTGTAGCATTGTCTGATCTTCCACATCAGAAAAGAATTGTTCTTGAGTTTACTGACTAAGAGCTTCCGGTAGTATTCGTAATTGCTGGAAATAAGTGTGGTGGTGTGGAAAGTACATGTCTAGGAAACGTTCTGGCTAAGGAAAAACTTGGTATTTAAGTGTGTCCATTGAGACCCACCTCTCTTTCCTGAGAATTTACCTGGTGCACTGTTCATAATTATGGTCACTATTATAGTATACAATACTATTTCGAATACGGTACTACTATCACGGTGATATAGTGTGAGTTGATCCAAGTGAGAAGCAGACCATCATCAATAAAATGGCAACAAAGTTCAAGATTGAGAAGTTCGACGGGAGCAATTTCTCGTTATAGAAGATGAAGATGAGAGCAATACTAATGAATGACAATTGTCTGGCAGCAATTGAAGACAGACCAAAAGAAATTACTGATGATAGCAAGTGGAACGAGATGGAAGGCAATACAGTTGCCAATCTGCATTTGGCACTTGCTGATGAAGTACTATCAAGTATAGCAGGGAAGAAGATAGCAAAAGAGATATGTGAGACTATGACAAAATTATATGAGGCCAAGTCATTACACAACAAATCTTCTTGAAAAGGAGACTTTACACTCTTCGAATGGTAGAATCTTCAACGATGACTGACCACATCAATACCTTAAATATACTATTTTCTCAACTCACAGTGTTGGGGCATAAACTAGATGAAAATGAGCGTGCAAAACTTCTACTTCAAAGTCTACCAGATTCATATGATCAGCTCATCATCAACCTCACAAACAATATTCTTGTGGAACATCTAGTCTTTGATGATATTGCAGCCGCTGTTTTAGAAGAAGAGAGCAAGCGCAAAAATAAGGAAGACATATCAACAAGTTCACAAAAGGCATAAGCATTAACAATGACGAAAGGTAGATCAACAAAATGTGGCCCCAGTGGGAGTCGATTTCATGGTAGATCAAAATCAAGAAGTAAGAAGAATATCAAATGCTACCATTGTGGCAAAAAGGGATATGTCAAATCAAAGTGTTGGCACAAGAAGAAGAGTGGAGATAACAAAGCTCCAGAGTCATCAAGCTCTCAATGGTGTGTAACAAGCACCTCAGATGATGGTGAAGTTTTATACAGTGAAGGAACTACTGTTAGTGCAGGCAGAAAACAGTTTGTTGATGTCTGGCTTTTAGATTCAACAACTACCTGGCACATAACCTCTCGAAGAGAATGGTTCCACAAATATGAACCTATCTTCGGAGGATTTGTATTTATGGATAACGATCATGCCTTGGACATCGTCAGTATTGGCACTATTAAGATAAAAATGCACAATGGTACGGTTCACAACATTCAGGAGGTACGACATGTGAATGGCCTGAAGAAGAATCTATTGTCTTTGGGACAATTAGATGATCTTGGATGCATGACCTATGTAGAAAATGAGATCTTAAAAATTATCAGAGGTGCGTTTGTGGTTATAAAGTGTAACATCCCGGATTTCGGGTAATAAATTTTTGATATATGTGAAATATGTGAAAAATAAATTTTTACTATTTGAGGGGGTGTAAATGTAATTAAATGTATTAAAAATGAAAAAAATTGAAAACTGGACCAGTGAGTATCGCGACCTGGTCATCGCGACCATAGGTCGCGACAGCTCGCTCGCGATGAAAATGGCAAAATCAGGCAGTGAGTATCGCGACCAGCCACCGCGACCACAGGTCGCGATGGACTGCTCGCGATGAAATTGCCAAAATCGGGCAGAGAGCAGCGCGACCACTCGCGCGACCAAGGCGCGCTCGCGAGGAAGGCGGTGCGCGCACTCCAGTGAGCATCGCGACCTGGTGTCGCGACCACAGGTCGCGACGGCGGTCGCGATAGCGAAAAAAATATAAAAAAATATAGAAGCTTCTCGCAGAAGCGAGAAGAGAGAACAGAGAGAGAAAGAACCGAGAAAAAAAAAAGAGAGAAAAGAGAAGAAAAAGAAGAAGAAGAAGAGAGAAGAAGAAGAAAGAAAAGAAAAGAAAAAGAGGAAGAAGAAGAGAAGAGGAAAGGAAAGGAAAGGAGAAGGAAAAGAGATCGTGGAACCGCGATTTTTCGAACGAAAAACGGTACCGAGGTTGGTGTACGTTTGTTTTCGCAATCGTTATGAAAAGTATTTAGTTATCGTTTTCATTTCCGTTTTCGTTTGTGTTTTCGTTTTCGATTTCGTTTCGTTTTGTTTTCGTTTACGTTTTCGATTCTTCGTTTTCGATTTTCGTATAAAAATGGTTTATGTTATATGAAGAAAAATTGATGATTTGCATAGCTATTGTTGATTTGTAATACGTTTACGATAGATAGCATTTGGATCGTGTTTTCGAATATTTTGATTGTTACGATTTGTGAAAAATACTTGATTTTGATTTTCGTAAGATTATTGAATATGTTTCTTGAAGAATATTATGTGATTTGTATGTTTATTGAGTGATTATTGATATTGAGTAACTATTGCGACATTTATTGTGAAAATCGTTTATCGAAAACGGCCCTAGGATACGTAGACATAGAAATGGATATAGGAGGTTGGTATACCAGCTGGGTTTTACTGAGCAGTACTGCGCCGATACTGATTGATTGATATTGATGATACTGATGTACCTCCTCTTGGATTCGTCCAGAGGCTGGGAGATACGTACCTCCTCAGGATTCGTCCTGGGGGTTGGGAGTTAATGTACCTTCCCAAGGATTCGTTCCTGGGATAGGGAGCTATGTACCTCTCTAGGTTCCGTACCCACGGTCCTAGAGTTGGGAGACACGTACCTCCTCAGAATTCGTTCTGGGGGTTGGGAGCTTGACCCATATTCCAGTCCGTATATGTTTAGTATTCTAGCGGGCCAGAATTGATTGGAATTGAAAAGTGTACTGAATGAATTTATTTATAGCATTCGTATATTGATCTCATTATTGAAATTAAAGTGATTGAAATTGTTTAATGAATTGAATTTTGAAATTTAATCGTTTTGAAATGGAATGGAATATATATTGTGGTTTATTATTCTTAATAGATATTTATATTGTGATTTATTTAATTGAGTTTTTAGTACACCCACTAAGCTTTATGCTTAGCGCGTTAGTTTGTTTCTAACGCGTAGGTACCAGGAATCCAGAGGAGGCTAGAGACTGAAGGAAGAGCAAGTTGCAGACCGAGTCACAGGATTTGTACAGTTGGGTAGTTATATTTTGTTATGTGTATATATAATCTGGAAGCATGCATATACAGGAAATTTGTAAATATGTTTTGTAAAATGTTTTGTAATTAACTAGTTTATGATTTCTGTATTTTATTATCAAAATGATTGTAAATGTTTAAGGTCGATTTATTTTATTTTATAAACTATCTGTGAAAGTCGCACTAAACGGCAGAGTGCGCAACTGTTTGAAATTGTATTGAAGTGCTATTGAGAATTGTATTGGAATTGTTTTGGAATTGTTTTGTGTAAAAGCAGGGTTTTGGAAAGTCCGAAAAATAAACGATACTCTGCCGAATTTTTGTAAAAAGTTTGTATTGAATGGGCTCACTTGAAAAAGATTGCTAAAATGTTTTATGGGCTCACACTGATTTTAAAATGAAAAATGAAGTTTTGAAAGATTAGAAAGTCCGAGTAGCGCTTCCCGGGTCGGTCCGGCCGGATCGGGTCGGGGGGTGCTACATAAAGGCAGAAAAGATCACTGCAAATCTATACATGCTTAAAGGAAAAACACTACAGGAAGCAGATTCATGTGCTGCATCAACCAACCATGGAGAAGAGTCAACGATATTGTGGCATCACGAACTAGGCCATAAATCGGAACAAAGTTTGAAGATTCTTTTCGATCAGAATCTGCTTCCCGAGCTCAAATTATCTGTAAGCATTGTGTTACAAGCAAGTAGCATAGATTGAAGTTTAACAGCAGTACTGCTAGGAGCAAATGCATTCTAGACTTGATTCATTTTGATGTCTGGGAATCACCGGATATATCTATAGGAAGAGCAAGATATATGGTGACATTCATTGATAATTACTCCAGGAGATGCTAGGTGTACTCGATCAAGAGAAAGTCAGATGTGTTTGCAGTGTTTAAAGCCTTTAAAGCACGGGTGGAACTTGATTCAGAAAAGAGGATCAAGTGTTTGAGGACAGATAATTGAAAGAATATACAAACGGCAAGTTTCTTGCATTTTGTAAGCATGAAGGAATAGACAGGCAGTTTATTGTCACATACACTTCTTAACAAAATGGAGTGGCAGAGCAGATGAATGTAGTCCTCAAAAATCGCTCGGGGACACGGGGCACTACAACCTGCAAAGATAGAAAGCACGTGACCCGAAGGACGTCTGTGACACCGGGGTGGTGCTGGCCAAAGTCACTCCGACGGTCAAGTTAGCGAATGCTAGTAAATAGATAATGGTTGTAAGATGAGAAGAGTGCGAAATACTTCCTGTCAACCTCGTGGTTGAGATCTTCCTAATTAAAAGAGATGTAAGATCGGCTAATCGGACTATGATCGAAAGATGGTCGGAGATGATGAATATTGGCCGGAGAAGGCTGTTTGAGCATCGATTGTTCTAGGATGTAAGTTTTTTCAATGCCCCCGTTTTTTTGAAGAACTATCCTTCATTTATAGGGGGGGTGATGTTTTTGCTCGTTGAGGGATTTCGTCATTTCATTCCTATTGCTGCCTCAAATCAAGGAAGTTTATGGATACTTTCTTTGACTTATCCGTTTAGATTTTAATCATGGTTTGTAGGACCGTCTTTATTAAAGTAGATCATGATTTGGTCTCCCACAGATCCAAGAAGATTCCATGTCGTGCGACATGTCGTTTTGACTATTGTCCTGAGATAATTATGATTCCATGTCCTGTGACATGTCGACTGAACATTGATTCGAGACGACAATGGTACCATGTCGTGCGACATAGGAGCTTGCCCGAGTGTGGATGTTGTGGAGTTACTTCCCTGTTGCTACTTGGATCGATGTGAGGGTTGTCGAGTGTATGTCGTACGACATGAGGGTTCTCGAGGTGTGGCCATCATGGATTCATAAGATTGTCTTTATTTGGACCATCGTGTAGTGATCATAGCTGGGTCGTCTTGCGACCAAGGCAATAGGTTCATGTGGTTTGACCATTTTTGACCAAGGAGATTGGGCCAAGTAGTTTGACCGTTTTTGGCTGTGGGCCTGGTCTTGTGATACACTTTGGACTTCTGGGCCGGATCCTTGCTTGTATTTGGGCCTGACAGAGTTTAGCTACTACAGTTTGCCCCCAAACTCCTTGGATTTAAGAAGAAAGTCAAGGGGTTTGTATCGCCCATCGACGTTATTATGTTGTGTGGAGGGGCACGATATTGTGTCGTTCGACACGTATGTCTCGATCCGTATGTAGAGTTATATGGTGGTTCTTATCTTTATGTCGTACGACTATCAAATGTGAAGGCTAGCTGGGTCGAGTTGAGGCATGTTCCTGGGTTCAAGAGCAGATTACAATCTCTGTGATGTGATATGGTCGTACGACAATGTCGTGGTAGAGGCGGTGTGAGCGGTTGGCCTTCTAATTGCGTTTTGATAGTTGTGTCAAAGTAATTGTGATCTTTATGAGAAATGTACGTGTCTGATTAATGATGGCGGTTATGGGGGTGCGCGTCCAAAAAGAGACTGACACGTCAGCACAAGCTTTTCCTTTTATTGCCGCCCTTTCCTCTTTCCCTTTCATTTTCAATTTTTGTTTTTCTCTGTTTGCGTTTTCTCTCTCTAGAACCAGTCCTCGGTGTTTATAATTTCGGCGTTGTTACGATCGATTTTCTCTCATTTCGTGCTCCTTCCGGCGAAGCAGTCTGCATTCTTGCATTTTTGGTAAGTTTTCTTTTTGTTTTGGCTTTTGATTTCTTTACATTTGTTTTTCGGTTTTTGGGTATGTTTACTGTTCTTCGAGTAGATTTTTAGGAAAATTTAAAAAATGCTGGTTTTGATCGAAAAAAACATAACTTAGGTTTTGGCAGAATTGTTTGTAGTGTATGTGTCGCGCTACAGTAGCTGAAGCGTTTATGTCGCACGACCTCTTATAGGTGTGAGCTAATAGTCTTGGTGACTGTTGTTAGGTTGTGCAGTATCTCTAGTTTAGGGTTAACTACTAACCGTCGCTACTGTCGTTCAACTTGTAGGTTTGATGTCGAGTAGAGGTGGTGATAGTTCTCCCAATACCTTTGGGCGAGGATACGACGATATTGTAGATCTGTCGTCCGACTTGTGGGGCAAGTCGATGACCAAGAATGGTGGAGTTACGTTGGCATCTCCGTCGTACGACTGTAACATCCCGGATTTTGGATAATTAATTTTATATATGTGAATATAAATTTTGTAATTGGAAGGGGTGTAAATGTAATTAAAAGTATGTTTATTTTTATGATTTTCAGGTGGACCAGATTGAACGGTCCAAAAATGATGCAAGAAAAAGGAAAACTGAAGCAGAGAGCATCGCGACCTGGTCACCGCCACAGGTCGCGATGGCTTGCTCGCGGTGGAAAATGAGATTTTTGGCAGTGAGCATTGCGACTAGTCACCGTGACCACAGGTCGCGATGAACTGCACGCGATGAAAATGTCAAAATCTGGCAGTGAGCAACGCGACCACCAGCGCGACCAAGGTACCGCGAGGTGTGCTCGCGATGAAGGCGGTGCAAGCGCTCCAGTGAGTACCGCGACCTGGTGGCGTGACCACAGGTCGCAACAGCCGAAAAATATATATAAAAAAAAAGTAGCTTCTCGCAGAAGCCAGAAAACACACAGAGCAGAAAAGAGAGAGGAGAGACCGAGGAAAAAAGAAAAGAAAGAAGAAGAAAGAAAGAAAAGAAAGAGAAGAAAGAAGAGAAAGAAGAGAAAGAAGAAAGAAGAAGAAAGAGAGAGAAGAAGAAAAGGGGAAGGAAAGAGAAAAGGAAGTGTAGGAGGAAGAGAAAAGGGAAGGAAAAGGAAAAAGAAAATCGTGGAAACGCGATTCGTCGAAGGGAAATGGTATCCAGGTTGGTGTACACACGATTTCGAACTTATTTTGATAAAAAGTTTTGATTTAGTATATTAAAAATATTGTTATGGATTTTATATATATTTGTATTGATTTGTTAATATACTCGTATTGCATTTTGTTTATATATTGTTGAGTGATTGTGCCTTATTTTATTATTATGAAAAGTTGAATAAAATTTTGTGTTTCAAAACCCTGATTTCTAGTTGTTGTTTGATTTTCTTATTTATGGATTTTCATTTAAAATAGTTTTCGTCGATCTCTGAAACCAAAGAATCGTTTTGTTATGAGTTTTAAAGGCCCTGATATATGTATAGGGATATTTGGATATAGGAGATTGACATGTCAATTGGGTGAATTTATAGCAGTACTGCACCGTATTGTCTCTGATCATTGATTACGGATACCATTTCTTCGTGAAATGGGAAACCGACTGTTTACCACGGATACCATTTCCTCGTGAAATGGGAAACCGACTGTGAGAATACCCGGATACCATTTCTTTGTGAAATGGGAAACCGACTGTTTATATAGGGATACCATTTCATATGAAATAGGAAACCCGACTGTAAAACCCGTAATCCAGTCGTGTACACCCTGTTATGTGTATCACGGGCCAAATTTAGAATTTATGGGCAGAAAGTGTCTGGAAATAAAGAAATGATATTGAACTGAATTTCATAAAGTTTTGACATATTGTATGTTTATAAAGTTTTAGTATTTGAGAAATGTTTGTTTTATACAGATATTTATATTTCTGAACAATTCTGTTTATAAGCCCTACTGTCTAATTACATTTCTGAATTTCTGATTTACGAGATATTGTTTTAGCTATACTGTTTTATATTATATTGTCCTTTATGTTAAGTGTACACCCACTAGGCAGTTTTGCTTAGCGCGTTAGTTTTGTTTCTAACGCGTAGGTACCAGGGATCCCGAAGAAGCTAAAGACTGAAGAGAGAGAGATTTGCTGACAGAGTCCCAGAGTTATCACAGTTGGGTAGCTATATTGTTGTTATATGTATATATTCTGAAAGCATGCATATACGGAGGATTTGTAAATATGTTTCGCAATATGTTTTGTAATTATGTTCTGTAATTAATTATTTTATGATTTCTGTCTTTTATTATTAGAATGTTTGTAAATATTAAAGTCTGAATCGTTTTATTTTATAAACTGTGTTGGAAAGTCGCACTAAACGGCAGAGTGCGCAAATATTTGAAATGATATTTGAAGTGTTTTTGTGCATTGTTGTGATTTGGGATTTTATTTGAAAAACAGGTTTTGGGAAATCCGAAAAATAAACGGAACTCTGCCGAAATTTTATAAAAAATTTTATTGATTGGGCTCATGATTTTCAAAATGATAAACTCTATGGTTTTTCAATGCTTTGAAAATTTATTCTATGGACTCACAATGATTTTGGAAATGTTTATGAATTTAGAAAGTTTTGAAAACCGGTAGCGCTCCCTGGGTCGATCCAGCCTGGTCGGGTCGGGGGGTGTTACAACGACCCTGTGACTGTCTCTAGTCATGAGAATACGTTGCGGGCCGAGAGTCGCCCGGTCAGTTTCTGTATGTCTTTGATGCTTTTAGGGGACCTCAAATCCATGATCGATTGAATTTGATCCGGGTTGGCTTCGACCCCCCTCCTGGTTACAAGATAACCAAGGAACTTTCCTGATGAAACTCTAAAGGAGCATTTGGTTGGATTAAGCTTCATCTCGTACTTGTCAATGAGGTTGAATGACTGTTGAAGGTGGTCGAGGTGCTGATCTGCTACTAATGATTTTACTAGCATGTCGTCGATGTAGACCTCCATGGTCTGTCCAAGCATACTCGCGAACATCTTGTTGACCAACTTTTGGTAGGTTGCTCCGGCGTTTTTGAGGCTAAAAGGCATCACTTTGTAGCAAAAAATGCCGCGCTCCGTGATGAAGGAAGTTATTTCCTGGTCTTCTGGATGCATAAGGATTTGGTTATAGCCGGAGAATGCGTCCATGAAGCTCAATAGTTCGTGGCCCGCTGTACCATTCACCATCATGTCGATGTGTGGCAAAGGGAAAGAATCCTTGGGGCAGGCCTTGTTGAGGTCTGTGAAGTCGATGCAGACTCGCCATTTTCCGTTCTTCTTCTTTACTACTTCTACTTTCGCAAGCCAATCTGGGTAATTTACTTCTCTCACCGAGCCAATGTCGATTAGCTTTTGGATATATTCGTTAATAACTTTGTTATGTTCGGGAGCGAACTTTCTTCGTTTTTGCTTTACGGGTGGGTAATCTGGGTCGACCTGCAACTTATGCACTAGGATTTTCGGGTCAATGCCGGTCATGTCAGCGTGCGACCATGCAACGCTGTCGTGTCGGGCCGTCAGGAAGCTGATTAACTTTTTTCTAATATCTTATGGGAGGCAGGAGCCGATACTAACTTTGTAGTCTGAGAAGTTCGGATGTATGGATACTTCGTCAAGCTCTGCCATTTCTGGTCCGTCCTCGTTGGTTGCGGTGCTTGCAATCTGCAATAGCTATAAGTCGGATGGCCTAGTTTTTAGAGTGTTCTGGTAGCAGTCTCGTGAGGTCTTCTGCTGCCCTCGGATCTCGTGGACCCCCCATTTGGTGGGAAAATGGATGACCTGGTGATATGTCGAGGGGACAGCCCTCATCTCATGAATCCACGGGCGACCCATGATTATGTTGTAGGATGAAGGGCAGTCGAGGATGAGGAAGCGTGTGTTCAGGTTGACTCTTTCCGACTAGACAGGAAGGACGATTTCCCCTATGGTGTTCTTATGTTCTTCGCTGAATCCTATCAATATGGTCGAGCGGCGTACGATGTTACTCTCGTCGATGTGCATCTTCCTTAGTGCGTCGAGGAAGAGTACATTTGTTGAGCTCCCGTTGTCCACTAGGATCCTCTTAATCAGGCAATTTGCCATTGTTAATGAGATGATCAGTGCGTCGTGGTGGGGGTTGAGCAAGTCTGTGTGCTCGTCGCTGCTAAAACTGATTGGATAATTGTATGTCGGGTTCGCTGGACGAGTTTGTCGGACTTTAATGCGTCCGGCTTGTCGTGCTTGGTGCTTCGCTTCTAAGTAAGTGACTCCATTTACTTCGGACCTGCCAGAGATGACGTACACAGTCCTCTCGTGTTTGAGGGGTTCTGGTGGTGGAATTGAACCAATGTCGCGCGACCTGTCCTTGTTCAAAAAAGTTTTCTTACCTTTGTCAGTCAGGAATTCCTTGAGGTGGCCCTTCCTCAGTAGTTTTGCCACTTCCAGTCGTAGTGCGATGCAGTACTCTATTCGATGGCCGTGGTCGCTATAGAATTCGCACCACTTGGAGCTGTCTCTTTGATCTGGCGGGCTCATCATCTTGTCTGGCCACCTAATTTATCCACCCATTCCTTTAAGGATGGCGATTAGCTCTGCTGGTTTGATGCTCAAATTATTTTCTGGCAATCTGTTCTTTGGTCGGTCGAATGGTCTTGGGGGTCTGTCGTAGCGCTGGTGTTCGTATCTTATTCGACCGTCCCTTCGGGGTATTATCGGATATGGCTTGACACGTCTGTCGTTTATTCACTGTTTGACCCTCCTACTCGACCTATCTTCTCTACTGTTCGCTCTGTTAGGTTTATAGTTTACTTCGTCTTCTTCCTACTTTATCTGTGCCCATGCCTTGGCCAGGACATCTTCCATCGTATTGCAAGGGTATTTGGTGAGCTCCTTGTATAGGTCGGAATCGTAGAGCAGGCCCTTGCAGAAGGCTGATATGGTCGTCGCCTGGTTGCAATGAGGGATGGAAACCTTTTCGTTGTTAAAGCGACGTACAAAGTCGCGTAGGCGTTCACCCCTCTTCTGGCTGATTGTGTAGAGGTCGTCGAATTATTTTTCCAACTTTCGACTGCTAGCAAAATGCTCTATGAAGGTGTCTGTGAGTTGGGTGAAAGAGTTGATGGAAACATTGGGGTTGGTGTACCACTGCAGGGCTGGCCCTACGAGGCTCGAGCTGAAGCCTTTGAACATGCATGCTTCCCTTAGGTCTCGTGGAATGGCAACAGTGAACATTCGTTGCCAATACTGAACAATGTGGTCATCGGGATTTGTCGTCCCGTCGTACTGCTTCATATCGGGGAAGTTAAACTTTTTTGGCATCTCCACCAGTGCTATCGCGTCGAGGAATGAAGAGTCGGCAAAGTTATTGGCTGCGCATTTCTTTATAGGAGCAGACATTGCTGGAATACGTTGGATGAGTGCCTCCATCTCCGTGAACCTTCGCGCCACGTCGGGGTTAGCTAATGTTGGTTCAGGATTTATTAGGTTCGAGTTCGACGGGGCTGAATGCGAAGGACCCAATGGCGTTCCCTGTACCGAGACAGTTTGTTGGGTTTAACCGATGTTGCCATTGGGGGTGGAGATAGGTGGCACTTCTTGCGCTGCCCTTGCCATGCCCTCCGATCGATGCCTACCTGTCCCGTTCGACGGGTTGACTGCCGGATGTCGTGCGACAGTCTGTGCTCTATCTACAGCTCGAATGTTAGGCTCCGTACCTGCAAGGATTGGATCGAGGTCGCCTGCCGTGGTACCTTGTTCGTCTGGGCAAACTAGCGCGTAATAGGTAGTCTGGGTGGCTTGATTGAATGGCACGGGCTGGGACGTTAAAGCGTCTCCAAATGGACGGACGATGGTGAGGGAATTGACCCTATTTTGCAGTTCTTGGTTCTCCGCCAACACTCGTTGGTTCTCTTATTCGAGCGCTTGAAGCCTCTGGGTGTTCTCTTGCATCTGGGATATGAGGAGTTGGACCCTAACCTCCATTGCGTCGTGATGAAAATCGTAGGACGACATAGTCGGATTTGTCGTGCTCTACCTTCGCTATTTCAAGGATCGTCGTGCCCCACGGTGGGCCCCAAATTGTAGTCCTAAAAAATCGCTCGAGGATACAGGGCACTACTATAACATCCCGAATTTCGGATAATTAATTTTGAATATGTGGATATAAAATATTTGTGAGTTGAGGGGTGTAAATGTAATTAAATGTATGTTTATTTTATGGTGTCCAGGTGGACCAGATGGAACGGTCCAGAAATAATGCATGAAGAGTGAAAAACTGGGACAGTGAGTACCGCGACCTGGTCACCGCGACCACAGGTCGCGATAAGCTGCTCGCAATGAAAACAATGAAATTCGGGCAGTGAGCATGGTGACCACCAGCGCGACCAGAGCACCGCGAGGTGTGCTCGCGATGAAAGCGATAGAGTTGCTCCAGTGAGCAACGCGACCTGGTGGCGCGACCACAGGTCGCGATGACGGTCGCGATGACCGAAATGATATAAAAAAAAATTGGCTTCTGTAAGAAGCCACAAAACAGAACAGAAAAGAGAACAGAGAGGGAGAGACCGAAAGAAGAAGAAAAAGAAAAGAAAAGAAGAAGAAGAAGGGAAGAAGAGAAGAAGAAGAGGAAGAAGAAGAAGAGGAAGAAGAGAAGAAGAAGAGAAGGGAAAGAAGAAGAAAAGAAAAAAAAAGAAAAGAGGAAGAGAAAGGAAAGAGGAGGAAGAAAGGAAAGAAAAGAAAAAGGAAAATCCAGAAGGAAAAATACGGAGAACCGGTAAAACGGTATCCAGGTTGGTGTACACACGTTTCTGAACTTATTTTTGATAAATGTTTTGATTTAGTACGTTTGGAAATATGTTATGGATTTTATATATATTCGTATGGATTGGTTTATATATTCGTATTGCATTTTTGTATATTGTTGGGTTATTTGTGCACTATTTTACTATTGTGAAAAGTCGAAGAAAAACATATGTTTTCAAAACCTGATTTCCAATTATTGTTTGATTTTCCTATTTCTGGATTTTGATTTAAAATGATATTTGTTGAGTTCTGAAACCTAAGAAGTAATTTGTTATGAGTTTTAATGGCCCTGATATATGTATAGGGATATAGGGATATAGGAGATTGACATGTCAATTGGGTGAATTTATGGCAGTACTGCACCGTTATGTATGATGTCTCTGATTGTGGATTATATGGATACCATTTCCTCGTGAAATGGGAAACCGACTGTTTACTACGGATACCATTTCCTCGTGAAATGGGAAACTGACTGTTTACTACGGATACCATTTCCTCGCGAAATGGGAAACCGACTGTGACCATATCCGGATACCATTACCTCTTGAAATGGGAAACCGACTGTTTATATAGAGGGATACCATTTCATATGAGATGGGAAACCCGACTGAAAAACCCGTAATCCAGTCCTGTACACCCTGTTATGTGTATCACGGGCCAGATTGAGAATTTATGATTAGAAAATGTTATGGAAAAGAAAGGACTGATATTGAACTGAATTCCAGAAACTTTGAAATACTGTATGTTTACCTAGTTTCAGTAATTGAAAAACGTTTGTTATATATTTCTGAAATTCTGTTTTTAACCTTTATTGTTTATTTATATTTTTGAATTTCTGAATTTACAATATACTATATACTGTTTTATATTATATTATCATTTACTTTAGTGTACACCCACTAAGCAGTATTGCTTAGCGCGTTAGTTTTGTTTCTAACGCGTAGGTAATAAAGATACCGAGGACGGAAAAGACTGAAGAGGCACCAGCTGCAGAGGAGAGTTCAGAGTCACTACATTTAGGTAGTTATATATGTATTCCTGTATAATGTAGTTAGATATGCATGCATATATAGAGAATTTGTAATTATGTTTTGTAATTATGTGCTGTAATTAATTATTTTATGCTTTCTGTTTTACATTTTTCGAAGGACTGTAATTAATGAATTGTTTTATAAACTGTTTGAAAGTCGCACTAAACGGCAGAGTGCGAATTTGAATGAAATGATATTTGAAGTGTTGTGAGTTTTATGTGATTTGAGTTTTATTTGAAAACAGGTTTTGGGAAATAAAAAAAAACAGAGGGACTCTGCCGAAATTTTTAAAAATTGTAATTTCAATGGGCTCACTAGAAAAATATTTTTAAATTATAAATTGATACGAGTTTTCAATGGTTTGAAATGGAAAAATATGAATTTAGAAAGTTTTGAAAACCCGGTAGCGCTCCCTGGGTCGATCCAGTCGGATCGGGTCAGGGGGTGTTACAACTACAACCTGCAAATATAGAACGCACGTGACCCGAAGGACGTTTGTTACACCGGGGTGGTGCCGACCAAAGTCACTCCGACGGTCAAGTTAACGAATGCTAGTAAATAGATAATGGTTGTAAGATGAGAAGAGTGCGAAATACTTCCTGTCAACCTTGTGGTTGAGATCTTCCTGATTAAAGGAGATGTAAGATCGGCTAATCGGACTATGATCGGAAGATGGTCGGAGATGATGAATATTGGCCGGAGAAGGCTGTCTGAGTATCGATTGTTCTAAGATGTATGTTTTTTCAATGCCTCCGTTGTTTTGAAGAATTATCCTTCATTTATAGGGGGGTGATGTTTTTGCCCGTTGAGGGATTTCATCATTTCATTCCTATTGCTGCCTCAAATCAAGGATATGGATGCTTTATTTGACTTAGCTATTTAGATTTTAATCATAGTTTGTAGGACCGTCTTTATTAAAGTAGATCATGATTTAGTCTTCCATAGATCCAAGGAGATTCCATGTCATGCGACATGTCGTTTTGATTATTGTCCTGAGACAATTATGATTCCATGTCGTGCGACATGTCAACTGAACATTGATCCGAGACGACAATGGTACCATGTCGTGCGACATAGGAGCTTGCCCAAGTGTGGATGTTGTGGAGTTACTTCCCTGTTGCTACTTGGATCGATGTGAGGGTTGTCGAGTGTATGTCGTACGATATGAGGGTTCTCGAGGTGTAGCCATCATGGATTCATGAGAATGTCTTTATTTGGACCATCGTGTAGTGATCATAGTTGGGTCATCGTGCGACCAAGGCAATAGGTTCATGTGGTTTGACCATTTTTGACCAAGGAGATTGGGCCCAGTAGTTTGACCGTTTTTGGCTGTGGGGCTGGTCTTGTGATACACTTTGGGCTTCTGGGCTGGATCCTCCCTTGTATTTGGGCCTGACAGATTTTGGCTACTATAATGAATAGAACTCTTGCTGAGAGAATAAGAGCTATGTTAATGACTGTAGGCCTACCCAATTTCTTTTGGGCTGAAGCAGCCAAAACCACATTTATCTGGTAAATCCATCTCCAATCGATTTAAAAACACCAATGGAGATGTGGATTGGTAAGCCAACTGATTATTCATGTCTACATTCATTTGGATGTCATGCGTACGTGATGTACAATGCCCAAGAAAGATCAAAGCTGGATTCGAAATCTAAAAAGTGTATATTATTGGGATATGCTGACGGAGTAAAGGGGTATCGCTTGTGGAACCCCACTGTCCACACAATCATAGTCAGCAGGGATGTTATCTTTGTAGAAGATCAATTACAAAAGGAAGGAGACGATGGCACTTTAAAAAAAAAATTCAGAGACTATAGTAGTTCAGGCGAAAAATTCAGAACAAGAAGATTCAGATTCTTCTGAAGCAACATCAGAGCACGAGACACAAGTACCAGTTAAGTTCGATGCTCTAGAAGCTCGATGGTCAACTCGAGAGAGGAAACCACCGGTATGGCACTCGAAGTATGTTACAGAGAGCAATATTGCATATTGTCTTCGAACAAAGGATGTAGAGCCATCAACTTTCAATGAAGCCATAAATAGCCTAGATGTATCTCTGTGGATGACAACAATGCATGAAGAAATTGAAGCTCTATATAAGAACAAGACATGGGAACTTGTACCACTACCACATGGAAGGAAAGCTATTGGTAACAATGTTGGGATTTATGCCCTGAAGCTTATATTTGTGAACGGTTTAAGACATAATAAGAATTAAAAGTTTATCATTCTACTTTAAAAGTGTTTTATATTCATTAATACATTCATATTGTGCAATAACATCCAAGATTGCAAGATGTAATCTCAGAATGAGTATATGAAAGTCATATACGTAGGATTCATTTTTAGATATGCAATCTAAAGAGTCTGTAGAGAGCAAACAAAGCTGGGTACTTTGTTTGTGGTTGATCTACTGCCGTGGTCCATTCTGTAATGTACAGTGGTTTTATTCTAGACCGCTCATGTAGTTGACATGAGAATGGAGGCACCTTATATGATGAGTTTATATAAGACTGGGCCATGATTTATATGAATCTCTCACCAAGATCCGTTAGTAGATGAGATTCATATATATCGATAAACGATGGCTATTTATAAGTGATTTTAATCTTGAGTGTCTTATCGACTCCTTGAGGTTGGATCGTGGCTTTTGATTTACCATGAGTGAGGTCGATGTGAATTCTCGACCAATACCTCTCTATCTTGGAGTTATGGTTTAACTTGTGACTGGGAAGGTATGAACACGATAATGGAATCTACTCCTTCTTGATTGAAGTAGATGAGTAGTTCCCTTAAGGGTTGATTCAAGGCTTGGACAATTATGAGATCTCTTATTCTTCCGTGAGGAAGACAAGATTTAATTGTTCATTAGAGAATTAACGGTGCTTAAAAGAAAAGATATAACTAGAGGAGTATAACGGACATTATGACTTAACTCTAGTTATGAACTACTTGTGAAGGATCACACTATATGTAAATAGCTATATCAATGGACACTGAGACTTCAGATTGTATAAACACGTCTACAGTTCTGAAAATGTAGCCTCGGGTTTTTAGTAGAATAACTTCGAGATTAATAATCGTGAAATATTAATTAAAGAGTTTAATTAATATTATTAAGTATTATTGGAGCTCAAAACTGTGGGTCCATTAGTCCTATTGTTAGTCCTTATGGTTGTTGGTAACGAGGGTCACAGTAAATTAATTAGATGGTCCAATTAATATTGTTACGAAAGTAACACAATTTATATAAAAAGAATAATTAAATAATGTGATTATTTAATTAAATATTTAATAAATTAGAAAAATATTAATAATTATGAATTATTAAATTCTATTTATTAAATAGGAGGTTACATGATCAAACTGTGACAAAGACAAAATGATTAAAATAATTTGATTATTTTAATTATGCCAAGAGTCACAGGTTCAAGTCTCTAGGGAGACAAAAAATAAAAGGATTTAGAATCATATTTGACTTGGTCAAACTTAAACCCTAAGAGTCTAGTATATAAGAGTTATTTTACTAGAAAAATTTGACCTAACCCTCAGTGAAAAAGAAAGAAGAATTCAGCTAAACAAGAGAGAGAGAGAAAAGAAAAGAAAAAGTTTCTTTTTTCTAACATTTCCTTTTGCAGGGTAAGGCCGGCTAGGGAAAAAGAAGAAGTCTTCTTCGTTCTTTTTCGCGTGACCTCCATCTACCGTGACGTGCCCACACACGCATTGGCAGACTGCGAGTCATAGCTCGAAAGATCTGGTGATAAATCAAAGAGTCAAGAAAACGAAAGCGATGAAAAAGTTAATGTAGTTTAATAAATTCTTTTTCTGCGTATACACAGGAACTCGTTCCTGATTGAAAACCGTTTCAATAAAAGAAAATTTTTGAAGCCTATTCCACACGTTTATTTGATAAATTATTAATTTTCCTCCTTTCAAACAAGTGGGTTTATAAAATCAAACGAGATAGCAATGATCAAGTGGAGCGGTATCGTGCAAGACTGGTGGTGAAATGATATGCTCAGAAAGAAGGTATTGACTTCAATGAGATATTTTCCCTGGTGGTTCGTCTTACAACTGTCAGAGTAGTCTTGACTATGTGTGCTGCTCTAACAATACTTCAAAATGAAGTATACTTTCACATTTGGAGTACCATTTACTCCAAGAATACTCCATCCCACATTCTCTAAGAATTGTTTTTAGAGTTTTGCTTTCTCTCACTCTCAATTTGGAGTACCATTTTCCATACTCTATAATTACTTTTAATTTTTCATATTCCCATTTTACCCTTATGTCCATAGTTATAAATAAATATTAAACATTGATATCCTTTTGACCTTTTTAATTAAATTTAATTAACGTATAATAATTTATAATTTATAAATCATATAATTATAAAAATTATAGCATTACAAAGGTCTCATCAATATCTTTAAAATGAGACTAATATTGAATATTTATTTCTTTAAAAAAATTGAGTAATTATTATTCCTATACTATATATAATAGACATTTTAATAATTATAAGTTAGTATTAAAAAAATTGATGGAAAATTAGGTAAAAAAAAAAAAAGAGATATGAGATTAAATTATGTGAGATTAAAAAAAATAAAATTATGTGAGATAAATTAATCTACAAATTTAAGTGAATGTAAATTAAAATATTATATAATAAATTAATAAAATTATATTACAATTTTAATAAAAAGAGTTTAAATAATTTATAAATAATATTTATAAAAACTTAGTGTAAAAATAAAGTGATATAAAAATTAATTTATAGCAACAAAATAAAAAAAAATAATAAAAATATAAGATATTTTTAAGATAGAGATAGAGATAGAGTTTCTTATTGGAAAAAAAATTTTTTAGAGTTGGAATATTGGGAGAATATTCCTTTTGAAACTCTAAAAATGGAGATGGAGTAGGAGTATTGTTGGAGACGCTCTTAGATGTGAAAACTGCATTTCTTCATGGACAACTTGAAGAAGAAATTTATAACCAGAAGGTTTTGCTAAAAAAGGCAAGGAGAAGTTGGCTTGCAGGTTAACCAAATCTCTATACGGTTTAAAACATGCGCCAAGGTATTGGTATAAGAGATTTGATTCATTCATTGTAAGTGTAAAGGCCAAAATTCGTCAAGCCCAAATCAAGATAAGTGAAATCCAGCCCATGAGTAGATTCACTACATACATAGGCCCAAAGCCTAATCACACTACATGTTGAGGCCCAGAACCATAAGAAGCCCCTTACATGGGCCGAGCTTACCAAAACAAGAGGCATGGGCCACACAAGGACCACGTTGCACGGCACCCATTGTCCACTATCAATCGTCGAACCTTAGTGTCGAGTTCCCATGCCACACGAACCAACACTATTCCTCCATTGTCGCGCGACAACAGTGTGATCGAACTACTTGGCCCTTGGTTTGAACCACCAAAGATTTCCTATGTCACTCGACATATCACAAGATAACTCGTTGACCTTACGATGACCCGATTCATAACCCATCCATAGACCTCCAGATCCACAACCCGACCCATCAGACTTCAAATTTGAAGTCTGATGGACCAAGTCAATGAGGCAATCATATCTAATTTGAAGTCTGATGGGTCGGATCAAGGAGACAATCATATCCTCTTTGATATGGGCCTATATTCTAAGGAACGTGATTCACTCCCTCCAACGGGTGGATCACTCCCTATAAAATGAAGGCTTTCACTAATTGTGAGGTCCCATGCGCGATCCCCAGAATCGAACTAGTCATTTGCATTGCTATTTACCGAGATAGCTCACCAAAGCACTTTTCGGCCAACTCCAATACTTTGCAGCAGCTTTCTGATCATGACTCCGGTCTGGTTATTCTTTCCTACCATCTACAGAGGACTTATCCTCATTCAAAGAAGTGTTATAATCTTTTATCTGGTTTATTTGCATTTATTGTATTTTCAATCGCTAACTTGACCGTCGGAGTGACTTTGGCCAGCACCATCCCTATATCCCAAACGTCCTACGGGTCACGTGTGTTCTTTTTTTGCAGCTTATAGTGCCCTACATGTCCCTTACGATTTTTGAGGTCTACAATAAGCCTTGGGTACAAAAGACTTAGTTCAGACCATTGTACTTATTACAAGAGGTTTGGTGATGTTGGTGATTTCATTATAATGCTGTTGTACGTGGATAACATGTTGGTAGCAGACCCCAACAAAGATCGAGTCCAAGAATTAAAGGCACAGTTGGCTAGGGAGTTTGATATGAAGAATTTGGGACTAGCAAATAAGATTCTAGGGATGCAAATTTAACGAGACAAAAATAATAGGAAGATTTGACTTTTCTAGAAGAATTATCTCAATAAAATCTTGCGACGCTTCAATATGCAGGATTGTAAGCCAATTTCTACCCCTCTTCCTGTAAATTTCAAGTTATCCTCAAGTACGAGTCCTAGTAATGAAGCAGAAAGAATGAAGATGTCTCGAATACCGTATGCATCAGCAGTGAGAAGTTTAATGTTCCCTATGATATGTACAAAACCGAACATTGCACAAGCAGTGAGAGTAGTCAGTCGGTACATGGCGAACTGGTAAAGAGCATTGGAATATTGTGAAGAGGATTATGAGATATATCAGAGGAACATCAAATGTTGCATTATGTTATGGACGATTAGAATTCACTGTCAGATGCTATGTAGATTCAGATTTTGCAGAAGATCTCGATAAAAGAAAATCCACTACAAGTTATGTGTTTACAATTGAAGGAGGAGATGTGAGCTGAATTTCCAAATTACAAATTGTTGTGGCCTTATCTATAATAGAAGCTCAGTATATGGCAGCTACGCAAGCTTGTAAATAAGCAATTTGGATTAAGAGGCTAATGAAGGAGCTTGAGCACAAACAAAAGAAAATTCCTCTGTTTTGTGACATTCAAAGTGCCTTGTATATCACAAGAAATCGAGTCTTTCATTCCAGGATAAAACACATAAGAGTTCAATATCACTTTGTTCGAGAAGTAGTGGAAGATGAAAGTGTGGATATGCAAAAGATTCACACTAAGGAGAACCTAGCAGATGCAATGACCAAGCCAATCAATACTGACAAGTTCATATGGTGTAAATCCTCATTCGGCCTAGCAGAAACGTAAGCAGCATGAGTATGAGCAAAGATTAGAAGGATGGATGGACTATGAAAAATATCTTCAAGTGGGAGAATGTAGAAAATGTGAAGATATTTTTCAAGCCCAAGCAAAATAAGGCCCAAAAGGTTGGTTTAATCCTAGCCATTTATTTGGTAGGTGGCTTGGTCTAATCCTATCCATTCATTTGATAGGTGGTGGTTATTTGGTGGTAGAAAAGAATAAATGTGAGTCACACTTAATTATAAAATTGTCATTCACCTGAACTATAAATAGGTGGGAGTTTTTCACTCCATATCCATCCCAGAATCAAGTCTCTTCTCTTCTCCCTTAAGTTTGTTCTTTTCTCTTGTAAGGTTGTTCTCTCCTAAAAATATTAAATAGAAGTTGTAATTATTTTGGTCTAATAAAGTCCTTCGATCTTTGCCCATGGATGTTTCCCTCAAATTAATTGGGGGTTTTACCGTATAAATATTATGTGCCTAGTTCTTCTCAACTTTTCTCAAATCTCTACTTTAATTGTGGTATATTACTTCCACGTACAATTTCCTAACATTATATAATTGTAGAAGAAAAAAGTGAATGAGTATATTCTTGATGATCTCATTAAATAATTTTATCCATGAAAAGAGAGGTGGGGATATTAACCAAGAAATGTGAACATTTATAGACAAAACATGATGAATATCATGAATTTGTTGAGAAATTCACCCCTTGCGCAGCGAAAATATACCCCGGATGCAAACTAACAAGAGACGAAGCACACACAAAAGCAAGCACGAAGAATAATAACATGACAAGAACTTTTACGTGGTTCAACAATCAACTGATTCCTACATCCATGAAGTACATTGGCCCTCAATCCACAATGAAAGAAGCGATTACAAAGACAAACAACGAAAAACTGACTATGTTTTTCTTCTCTACGTGTGTATACCCTCTGCTCTCTCTTTCTTCTCTATAATGTTTCTCTTTTTTCTCTCCTATAAAATCCTAACATTTATATTGAGAAATTAGGAGAAAACGATACTTAGAAAATACTTCCTAAACTGGTCATATTTCAGACTCAAAATAGGGGTGCTAAACAAATCAGGTTTTTAGGTGCGACCTGCAGGTTGCACCTCTTAACTCACTCTTTCTTAGTGTGACCTGTAGGTGGCACTCCCTAACTCACATCTCCTTCTGCTTATTAATGCCATGGGACTTGCGACCTATGGTATGGCCCACAAGTCACCGCTCTCTATTGCGAGCTTACGACCTGTACTGCGAGATGCAACTCGTGATGTCTAACTTTAGAGTCTCTTTGCCTCTGAATGCAAAAATTTGTTGATTCAAGCTTCACAAACCCAACATAATTAAATTTTTGCAGTGTATTCTCATGGCTTGTTATTGGGGTCTATGGTAGAAAATATTTGAGGTGTAAAACCAATCTGTTTAGAAGTTGGGGATACTTCATACATACAAAGAAAATTGTTGGCTTGTGTACCAAGTCTAATAGATTGTTTAAAATAATGTGTTAGTAAAATAACAAAATTAACTATAAATCGCTTGAGTACCACATTAAACTTGCATCAACAAATCCTTTTTCAAATGTTGTGTCGCACATTTTTTGGACCAGATTATTGGAAAATTCAAATGATATTTGTAAAATTAGAAAATTAAAAATTATTAAGTACGAGATGTTATAAAGTTCAACTTTTAATATTACATAATGAATTCTGTAAAGTTAAAATTTGAATGGAAAAACGTGCAAGATCCTTTACTTGACACTTCCTCGTTAGAAAATATTCTCTTGTTCTATTTTACTTTTGAGATTGAAGTTGCTAATGATATAATTGAAGGTACTATCATTTGGTCCAAAAAAGAAAATGCCATCTCTTTAATTAAGTAAACAATTTGTAATTGGATTTTTTATTGATAGACTATTATCAAATTTTATTTCAGTGTAAACTTAATTATCTTTTCAATAATGGCTTTATAAAATGCATACTTTAAACTGTTTTGATGAAATGTAATGAAATATAATGCAATTTTTTTGTATGTATAAAAAAAGATGGGTCGCAGATCAAAGACCAAACTCACTAGTCAGAACTTGCGAGGTGACATGCGATTAGAGGATCGCATTAAAGATTGCGAGTTCGACCATTGTGCACTAGAGGAAACATGTGACAAGCCACTCACAAGCACAAGGTCACGCTTCAGGTCACAAGTTTGAGAGAAACAAATGATTTCTTAGTTTTAAACTATGCTAAACAAACACAAAGAGCTTTAGGCTCAAGCTTAGATGTTTCTAACCAGGAATACGATTTAACCAAATTGATATGCAACCTTAAGATATGAACTAAACTTGTATACAATGAATTGGACCAACTATGCAGGGGCACATGATAGAAATGTACGTGTGTGCAACTAGTTGTGAACTGCGATGCAGAGACACAGACATGCAAATTATGTGTGCTCCTAAATCTCTTCAAGAATCACAAGCCAAGATAAAAGCTTACCACGTAGTGTAATTCTTTGAGAAGATGGCAAGGCTTGAAAAGTTGCTTCACATGAAGAGCGAATCCGCAAACGGACTAACTAAGCAACTAAGATACAAGCAAAAATGTATTTTGACATAGGTATAAGCTAACATAAAAATATATGACCTTTCATTGGCTCCATTTTAGAAAATATTATGAGTGTAAAACCAATTTGTGTAGAAGTTGGGCATACTTCATACATACAAAGAACAACAAAGAAATTTGATAGGTTGTGTACCAAGTCTAATAGATTATTTAAAATAATGTATTTATAAAATAACATAATTAACTATGAATCACTTGAGTTCTAAGTAAAACTTTTGGCGCGAGATGTTTCAAAGTGAAAAGTTTGACTTTGTAACTTTACAGAGTGCATTATGTAAAGTTGAATTTTAGATAGAAAAACATTCGAGATCTCGCACTTGATACGTCTTCATTAGAAAATACTCCCTTGTTGTATTTTACATTGTAGATTGAAGTTGCTAATGATATAATCGAAACTATCATTTGGTCCAAAAAAATGGCATCTCTTTAATTAAGTAAAAAATTTGTGCTTGGATGCTATGTATTTATTGATGTTTATCAAATTTCATTTTTATGTAAATTTACATTACCTTTTCAATAGTGGCTTTATAATATGTTAACTTTAAACTTTTTTGATGAAATTTAATGAAATATAATGCGATTTTTTTTATATGATTAATAAAAAAAATACACTTGAGAAATAAATTTGATTTTTTCTATTAATGGGCAAATTGCACTAATACCCCTGAGTTTAGGTATAATTGCACTCGCTAGCAACTTTTGCTTTTATTGTACAAACTTCCCCTGAAAGACGTTGACCAGACGGTTGACTAACCTTTAAATTAACATTTTGGCCAAAAAAACTATTCTATCCTTAATATATTATTTTATTTAATATTGTATTATCCTTAATAATTATTTAAATTTAATTATATAAAAATTAATTTTTTTAAAAAAATTAAAAAAGAAAAAAAAACAAAGTGGAGATCCCATGCCTTCAAATTAAAAAAAAAACAACCTTAAAATTTAAAAAAAAAAAAAATCAAGGTGGAGATCCCACCTTGGAGAAACAATAGAGACCCTTTGGTCTCTATCGGGGACGAGATCGATGGATATATCGTCTCCATTGATGAGACGAGGTCTCCATCGATGGAGACGAGGTTTGGTCTCGATGGAGACGACGACTATATAGTCTCCATCGTCAACGACATCGTCGACGATGGAGATGACATCATTGTTGTCTCTATCTGGATGGAGATGACATCATCGTCGTCTCTATCTGGATGAAGATTAAATCTCTATCCATGGAGATCTAATCTCCATCCTCTCTACCAGGTTAGTAGAGATCCTAGAAGGGATCTCCACCAAACCTTTTTTTTAAAATTTTTATAATTATTTTTAATTATTTTAATGGTTTAATGGAAAAAGACGATTTTACCTACAACAGTAGCAAAACGTTAATTTAAAGGTTAATCAACCATCTGGTTAATATTTTTCAGGGGATGTTTGTATAATAAAAGTAAAATTTACCAGCGAGTGCAATTATACCTAAACTCAGGGGTATTAATGCAATTTGCCCTTTATTAATTACATATGCTTTTTTTTTTCTTTTTATTTATTTTTTAAAGATAAAACATTAAAAAAAGAAGAAAATATCGAAAAAAAATAGTTATGCTATGCTTATCTATTAATTAGAAAAAATTACACTGAAGTCCTCTAGACTTGGTCCTTATACACCTAGATAGAAACGTTTCATTATTTTACACCTACATACCTACACTTCAACGGTCTTCTGTTAACAACAAACATTGGAGGGCCATTTTGGCCATTTCAATATTTATTTATAAAAATTTAAAGAATAAAATATAAAATTCTATTAAAAAACCCAAACCTTCTCTCTCTCTCTCTCTCTCACATAAGCAATACATCTCTCCTCTCAAACCGCCTCTCGCTTTCACTAGTAACACATTTATCTCAAAAGTCTGGAGGCATGGAGATAAGTGAAAGATACTGCCTTCTAACCGACGTCAATGTTTTTCATGATGTTAAAGTGTTTTGAGTAGGTCATAATTTATATGTTCTAGAGGTAATTTTATATATATTCAAGAGTAAAATAAAGTTTCGGGCTGTCAGTCTTAATATAGTCTTTTCTTCTTGTGAAACCTGTGATCAGGTTACCTAAAGAACAAAAACACAACAAACAATTTGGAAATACAATTGATACATAGAGTGTTCGGGAGAGAAATAATGAAGAACAAAATGGAAAAACTATTTGTGTTTTCTCACTGAGTATTATCTGATAACGTACAAGTATATATACAAATCAAGCTCAACCATTGATTTCAATATTGAAATAATCTCAGCCGTATAATAATCCTAGTCAGCAATCCAAGTGACTTACAATATTAACATCTGATTGGCTGATAATATTTAATAACAATAATGACATAATACAATCTAATGCTTATCATACAAATGAGCTCACACACACCCACCAATTGTCAAGTGACACTTTGCATTTTAATCATCTGATGGAGAACATATATCATAGGTAGCAATCATCTAATGATTCCTTCACATGCCCCTTCAAACTGAACTAGAGAGAAATGGCCAAGTTTCAATTTGCTGTAGAGAAACTCAAACCGTGTGTAAGGTAAAGCTTTAGTCAACAAACCAACAGGCTGAGATTCAATGGGCATATACTACATAACCAGTTGACCAGTGGCAATTTTATCCCTAATGAAATGTACATCAACCTCCACATGTTTAGTTCTAGAGTGAAAAATTGGGTTGTGAGTAAGTGCACTAGCACCAATATTGTCACACCACAAAATGGGAACATTGGTAAGGGTAATACCAAGTTCCTTAAACAAGGAGCTGAGCTATAAAATTTATGTTAAAGCTTGAGACAGTGCTCGATACTCAGCCTCTGTACTTGAGCGAGCAACTACCTTTTGCTTTTTAGAATACCAAGTAATCAAATTAGATCCTAAAATAACACAACAACCACTCGTAGACTTATGATCATCAGGGCAAGATGCCCAATCTGCATCGGTAAAAGCTTCAACATACAACTGAGGTGCAGGCCGAAACAAAATAGTAGACCAAGACCTGCAGACCCTTTTAAATATCGGAGAATTCTTTTGCAAGCTTTCCAATGAATATCAGTTGGGGCAGCCAAGAATTGACTCAGAAAAAATAGAACCACACTGAAGAGATAATTTTGTGCTTGGACATGGAGGAGTATTGCAAGGTTTTGAAGTCAGCAGATTGGTCTTACTAAGGAGATAAAAAAAATGTACTTAGTCTGAGTCAAAAAGATCCCCTGGGAGTTATGAAAAGCCTCAAAGCCTAGAAAATAATTCACTTGCCCACGAGTCTTTAAGTCAAACTTAGAATTGAGGGCTGTTATAGTGTTGTGAATAAGAACCTTGTAAAAGCCAGTTATGAGTATATCATCAACATACATAAGAGAGTGGACTGCTGCTTTTTTATAAAAAGAAAAACATCAGACAAAGAATTCTGCAAACTCCAAAATAAAAGAGCAGTCTTTAATTTGTGAAACCATACCTGAGGAGCTTGCTTGAGGCCATAAAGTGCCTTATTGAGCTTACACACATGATAAGGAAATGGAGAGCTAATAAAACTAGATGGCTGCTCCATAAAGACTAATTCTTGTAAATTTTCATTGAGAAATACATTATTAACATCTTTTTGTTGAATCTCCCAACCAAAAGTTGCAGCTAGTGTAAAAATAACCCTAATAGTATAAGGTTTAATAACAGAGCTATAAGTGTTAGAACAATTAACTCTAGGAGTTTGATGGAACCCCTTTGCCATCAACCGAGCTTTATACTTAACAACTGACCCATTAGGTTTGTATTTGATCCTAAATACCTATTTGTAACCAACAATGTTGCAATTGGAACTAGGAGCAACTAGGGTCCATATGTTGTTTCTAAGTAAGACATTATACTCATCTTCCATAGCTAGTTTCCATTCAGGATCAGCCAAAGATATTTTAACATATGTTGGTTCAGATTCAAGAATATTGGCACAAGGGATTTACAGAGGGCTGAATAAACTTTGGGTTTGAAAATAACAACCTTAGATCTAATTACATAGGATGAGTGGAAGTAATAAGTGAAGTTGTAGGAGGATTTGAATGAGCACAAATATGAGTAGAAGAGGAATTATGTTGCAAGTAGATGCTGATTCATTAACAGACAAAGGAGACTGTAATGAAGGACAGATACAACAGGAATGGACTGTTGAACAGTAGGCAGTGAGGATGAAACAGTGGTAGGAACAGTAAGGAGATTATGAAAAATGGATAATAGAATGTTAGAAGATGAGTTAAAAGTAGATGCACCAGACTGGGAAGGAAATATAACACTGTAAGGGAAGTCAAACTCATGGAAAATAACATTCCTAGAGAGATATATTCTGCCTGAAGGATGTAAGCACCTATAACCTTTGTGTTGCACACTATATCCTATGAATACACACTTAGTGGAATGAAAACCATACTTTTGTTTTGAAAATGGTCTTAAGTATGGGAAACAAATACAACCAAAGGTTTTAAGATAATGATAATTTGGTTTCCTATAAAACAAAGACTTAAAAGGAGATTTATGATTTAAAACAGGAGTAGGCATGTTATTCATCAACAAAACAGCTGTTTGAAAAGCTGATGTCCAGAAATGTAAAGGTAATTTAGCATGGGCAAGTAAGGTAAGTAAAGTTTCTACAATATACCTATGTTTCTATTCTGGAACACCATTCTGTTGGTGTGTATAAGGACAAGAAAACCTAAGTAGGATACCTTGTGCCTCAGATAAGTACTAAATACTTGAAATTCCATTCCCATATCTATATGTAAAAATTTTATTGAAGTGTCAAATTGCTTTTCAACTTGTATTTAAACATAATAAAAGTTGACAAAACATCAGACTTAAGTTTCAGAGGAAACAACCAAGAGAATATAATGTGACAATCTACAAATACTATATAATACTTATATCTTTCAAGAGAAACAATTGGAGAACATCCCCAAATGTCAGAATATATCAGTTCTAAAGGCTTAGTAGTTGTGATACTAGACCTAAAAAAAGGAAGTTAATGCATCTTACCTAATCTACAAGAATCACAACATTCAATGGCAAATTTTGAATGAGAAATATGTAAAGAAGACATCACATGTTTCAAAGCATATTGTGAAGGATGTTTTAGTTTAGAATGCCACAAACTACACACTTTATTAATAGAATCATTATCAATTTTTAAACCAGCATTATCAACCACAGCAGCATTTGAATACAAAACAGTTTTTGAAGAAGGCAATATAGAACTACAATAAGGAACAGTTTGAACATGTTTATTACAAGAACCAAAATGAAAATCAGCAAGAAAAACAGAAGCTTTCCCTGATTGATGACCAGGCAACTTGAGCTGATTTCCTTGAAGCTGTAGCTGATAATGATCATCTCTAAGTGTTCCTTGAAGCAACACTTTCTTGGAAGTTTTTGTCCTTAAAAATACAGCAATTGTCAAAGAACTCAGCTACATTATTATTATCCCTAGTAAGTGTCGATATACTAAGGAGATTTTTGGTAATTTGAGGTACATGAAGAAAATTTTTCATGTGTAAAGAGTGAGGAGGATTAGTGTGTGATTTGACCAAAGAATCACCAACATTGCAAATAGTTAAAGGCTGTCCACTATAAATTATCAATTTATTGGAACCTTTGTAATTAGAGAAGGATGAGAGATTACTTAAGTTAGGAGTGACATGGCTAGTTGCTCCACTATCTGCATGCCAAGCGAATCCAAGACTATCTTTGGTGTAGCAGAAGGCTGATCGTAGTGTGCCTAATAATAATTCCCTGGAAAACCTGATTGCTGGTTCTGATAAGGTACTAGAAATTGCCCTTCTGAAAAATTATTCTGTGTAACATGTCCCTGAAAAATTCCTTAATAGTTTCCTGACTAAAAGTTGCCCCCTGACTGTGGAACCTGCTGACCACCATGACCAGTAGGAACATTAGTATTATTAGGGAATTTTTGTTGCTGATAAGAACGATCAAACCTATTATAGCAATTCATGGCAGAATGACCAGGACGAGCACAAATCTGGCAAGGTGGTCTGTTGTTACTCTATCTACCTCCCTTGCCTCTTCTTCCTCGATTGTTATTAGTATCTCTTTCTCCTCTATTTGCACTTCTACCACCATTGTTGGAAACAAAATTTGTAGAAGGAGTTGGAATGTCAACTTGAGAAACTGAGCTGAAGTGTTAAATACGTTGCTCGTGAATCATCAGCATATACTGAGCTTCATGTAGAGACATAGTAAATTGTTATTGTGAAAGCATGACAACAATAGGATCATATTCGTGCCCCAGGCCTTGTCTATAACAACTTCTCCAGCAGATTTTAGACCATCACCAAAACTCTTTACCTTCATGACAAACTCACCGATCGTGCTTAAGCCTTTCCTCACATTCTGAAGTTGCTGCTTCAACTGTAACAACTTTGCCAAAGACTCTCTAGAGAGCAAGGTTTCTATAATTCTCCAAAACTCCAGTGAGGATTGACAGTCAGTTACTTCACCTATAAGACCTTTACTGACTGTGGACATAAGTCAACATAATAGTAGCTAATATGCTCTACACCAAGCTACAAACTCCTCATTAACAACAGACTCCTTAGACGGACCATTAACAAAAACAACTTTCACAAAACGATCTGGACACAGCTTACCTCCATTTATGTAGTCTTCAAGTGCCAGAGCTCTTATTGCTGGCAAGATTTAAGCTTTCTAGTGAATAAAATTGTCACGTTTGAGCTTCAGAGATAGATTGAAGTTGAGTGCCTTTGAAATCGAAGCAAACTCAACTTGTCTGACTGACGAGAAGGTGGTGCAATCTAAACCAGAACTTGTAGCCATAGATGTCGTAGCCAAGAGAAGCTCTGATACCATGTGAAACCTGTGATCAGGTTACCTAAAGAACAAAACGCATAACAAACAATCTGGAAATACAATTGATACAGAGAGTATTCGAGAGAAAAACAATGAAGAAGAAAATGGAAAAACTATTTGTGTTTTCTCATTGAGCATTATACAAATCAGGCTCAGCCATTGACTTCAATATTGAAACTAATCTCAGCCGTATAATAATTCTAGTTAGCAATCCAAGTGACTTACAATATTAACATCCGATTGGCTGATAACATTTAATAACAATAATAACATAATACAATCTAATGCTTATCATACAAATGAGCTCACACACACCCACCAACTGTCAAGTGACATTTTGCATTTTGATCATCTGATGGAGGACCTATATCATGGGCAACATCATCTGATGATTCCTTCACACTTCCTATGTTTCTTTTTCTCTCTTTAACATAGTATCATACTAATTCTAGCCCTAATTATTTAATTATTTAATATCATTTCACAATAAATAAAGGGATAATTGCAAATAAGCTCTCAATTTTGATGAATTCCATCTCACATCCATTTATTTGGAAAATTTTACTTTCTTTTACTTTCTCAGTTTCTTAATTCATTTATATGATAAATGAATTAAATAAACTATTATATTAAAGTTATTTATTTAATCAAAATTAGCTAACGATCAAATAGTAATAGGTGGTTGTTTTGCTATTTTCTAAATAAGAGGGTTTGATTTGATATTTCATAAAAAAAATAAGGTTATTTACAAATTCTCTCTAAAACAAAAGTAGTTAAATTTGTTCCTAAGTAAAATAAAAAATATTTTGAATTATTTTTGAAAAAATGGTATTTAAATTAGTTTCTTAATTTTATATTGTGTTGCAGAAAGCGACGCTTAACGCTGATTAAGCAGCAGTAAGGCGTTAGGCAGCGCTTCACTGCCGTGATTTGGTCAAAAGCGGTCAATTAAGCGGCAAAGCGACATCGGCGAAGGAAGAAGAAGAAGAAAAATGCAGCACACGACGGAGGAAGAAAAGAATAAGAAAGAAAAAGAAAGAAGATGGCAGCCGCGGCAAAGGAAGAAGGAAAAAGAAAGAAAAAGAAGAGAAAAAAAAAATTTAAAACCTAAACTCCAAACGACACCATTTGGGGTTTAGCTTTTTTTTTAAAAAAAAAAAAAAAAAAAACCTCACTCCCAAACAACGCCGTTTGAGGGTTGTTTTGTGTTTTTTTTTTTTCCTTTCTTATTCTTCTAGCAGACAGTGGCAACATTTTTCTTTTCTTCTTCGTTTCTTTTTCCTCCACAGCAGCAGCTTGTTGTTCTTCTTCTTCTTCTTCTTCACTTCTATTTTTTTTTTTTAAACTTAAAAATTACTCTAATCTGCCTCCGATCGGTCGACCGGCCGACTTCCGACAGACCGCTTAATCCCCGCTTAAGCGTTCTAGGCGCTAGGCGATGGGTCGCCACCCGACTAGCGCTTAACGCTTTCTGCAACCTTGATTTTATATTAACTCTCATGTAATTAGTACATGTAATTTAGGAATTTTATTGTATAAAATAGGTTTCAATTTATAACTAGTCCTCAAATGAGTGAAAATCTAGAAAATAATCACTTCTTAAGTTTTTTCTTTTTTTAGCCAATAAAAACCTTTTTTAGACAAGAATGCCCTTAAACTTTAGTAACTCACGTTACCACAAAAAATGTAGACAAAAAAACACAAAACCTAGAAAGAGAAACAAAAAAATTACTTAACTTATAACTTTTTATTTTTTGTTTTGGCTTAAAATCGTGATTTTGTGTGATAGTATGTGTTTAACATGTTGAATGCACGGGTTTTGTCGATTAATTTGCTTGATTTGGTGTATTTTATATTTCCAACAACATTACACTCTAACTCTTGGCGCGCAGTCACTCTTTATTTTTAGTATATAATCCTTCTTTAATTTTAACATGTAATCTTATTTATTTTTAACTTATAATCCTTCTTTAAATTTAGCATATAATATTTAGTTTGTTCTCGGGGCGTAATCATTCTTTAATTTTAGCATACAATATTTAGTTTGCTCACATCCTGATGTATAACATGTTTGAAGGACTTTTGAAAGGGTAAATAATTTCAATTTATACCCATAATAGGTCGTTGGAATCATCTCGAAGAGAAAAATAATGGTTTATCAACTCTTATTTCCTAATAACCCTTTGAGAGAGAAAGTGAAAAGAGAGAAGAGAAAGAAACTCTGAGAGAGAGAGAGAGAGAGAGAGAGAGAGAGAGAGAGAGAGAGAGAGAGAGAGAGAGAGAGAGAGAGAGAGAGAGAGAGAAATTAAAACGGAAGGTAGTAATATTTTGGTCAAATTAGTTGCCAAACTTGAAAAACAAAAGTAGTAGAGGTTTGATAAATTTAAATTTTAACTAATTTGAGAGTTAAAGTAAGGAATTTTCTCTATAAAATACATAAATAAGTAAAATTAATATATTTATATGAAAAAATAAATAAAAATAATAATAAAAAATACTCTTTTTTTAAAGACCAAATTACCCCTAAACAGTTCCTACCCGCCAAAATTAGTTGCATCCCAATCAAATTATCGTTTTGTATAAATTTCAAAACAACAAAACACATTTCCTTGATTGCACAGTCCAAAGTCTTCGATAATGGAGGACACAAAATAATTAATAAATATAAAAAGCAAAACACAGCGAAACAAAGCAATTTCTTCCCCTTTAATCTTTGCTTAAATCCAAACCTATGCCGGCAAATTAGTGATGAATCAGCTTTTGCCTTTCACATTCATTGTTGATGATAAAAAATAAAATAAAAGAAGAAATAAATAAACAAATGTTAAAAAAAATCACACACGCTTCTATTTTATGTCGTCTAGTGATGATCACTGTAAAGCTGATTCTTGGCAGGAGTTTTGGAACAGATGGGGTGTGTTCAGGCCAAGAACTCTACGTATTCGCCTCCTCCGGCGCTGGAGAAGTTGAAAGTGGAAAGTGGGTATGTCAAGGGAGTGAGTGGGGGAAGAGTGATTGTTGTGAAGAATGGTGGCGGTAGTGGTGGTGGTGGTGGTGGTGGTGGAGGAGAGAAAAGGGTTTCCAGAGAAGGCGAGAGGGTGAAGAATGTCGGTGGCGGAGGTGACGGTGTTTCTCGGAAGAGTGTTAGGAAGAAGATTGGAGATGATGAGCTTGTGGAAGGTTGGCCCAAATGGCTTGTTGATAACATCTCTAGAGAGGTTCTGGCCAGTTTGGTTCCAAAAAGTGCGGATTCATACGATAAATTAGCTAAGGTAGATATACGGTTTTTTTCTCCTCAGTTCGTCCTCGTTTTAATAAAAATTTGTTAAGAGTCTTGACAGTCTGTAAAAAGGCGACCATGGCTGTCCTGAAAGGATAGTTTGTCTATATATGTAAGCATGTGCATTGTGAATTATCTCTTTTTCTTTTTTCTTTTTTTTGATAATTTTGAAGGTTGGCCAAGGAACCTACAGCAATGTGTACAAAGCTCGAGATAGAGACACAGGGAAGATTGTTGCTTTGAAGAAGGTCCGGTTCGACACATCGGAGCCTGAAAGTGTCAAGTTTATGGCAAGAGAGATAATGATGTTGCAGAAGCTGGATCATCCCAATGTCATCAAGCTTGAAGGACTGGCCACATCAAGGATGCAATATAGCCTCTATCTCGTTTTCGATTATATGCAGTCGGATTTAACCAGAGTCATCTCCCGTCCTGGCCAGAGGCTCACTCAACCACAGGTTTGGAATTTCTCTTGCTACTCAATTAGCCAACAATTTTATCTATGGTTAGAGCGCTTGAATACACTACTGTTAAGTCATTTTCTTACAATTTAAACTATTAGGTTTAGCGGTTACTAACATGATATTAAAGTCAGTTTACGAGGAGTGCTTAGGTTTGAGTTAGTTTTTTGTTATATGCGTGTGCTGGGCTTAAGTCACGTGGCAAATTCGTTGATTTGGCAAACCTACAGGTCTTGCATGTAAGAGGTGCATTAGAGACTTAGAGTATTTAAATACTATTATTAAATATTTTCTAACAATTTAAAGTTCAAATTTTTAGGTTACTAACAAAATCTACAGTTACGAACTAAGCAATATTGATGTGAGTTGATAGTTGCTGCAATAGAGGGCTATATGCCAACTAACTGTGATATGCAGGACTTCTTGCAAACTGGTGACAATTATATGCTTTTTTTGCTTTGGTTGTGATGCTCACCTGACAGAAATATTGTATAATTTGGCTTTGTAAAAGAGCATGGTGAAGATTTTCATGTTGATATAATATTGCAGGTGAAGTGCTATATGCAGCAGCTGCTTTCAGGTCTGGAGCACTGTCATGAAAGAGGAATTTTGCATCGAGACATCAAACCTTCCAACTTGTTGATAGATAAAAATGGGGTGCTAAAGATTGCAGACTTTGGCCTTGCAAATGTCTTCCTTCCTAAACCAAAACGAGGCCTTACAAGTCGAGTTGTGACACTCTGGTACAGACCTCCAGAGCTACTTTTAGGATCTACAGATTATGGAGTTGGTATCGATCTTTGGAGCGCTGGATGCCTATTAGCTGAGATGTTTGTCGGAAGACCAATCATGCCCGGGAGGACAGAGGTAAAACTTCATTGATGCTAGTTAAAACTCTTGAAATTGGTTCAAAGACACCAGAGGAATGAACATATTTGCTATTGTTGCATTCGGGTAGTCTGTGGTAACTCCGATAAGCATCACTGAGGAAAACCATAATTGACCATAGTTAGTAATTGATCTAAATGGAACCTACATTTTCAATCTATTCTAAATTTAGTGCATGTAAATGATTTTATTTTGATTGTACATATGATAATAGTATAATAAAATTGTCCCTTTTAGGATGTGAATGTGTTTATCTCAATGCTGGCAGGTTATTCAGTGTCTTAAGCTTCTTGTGCATTCAGGTTGAGCAGCTCCATAAGATATTTAAGCTCTGTGGTTCTCCTCCAGAAGATTATTGGAAGAAATTGAAGGCACCAACAACGTTTCGACCAGCACAAAATTATAAGCCTAGTTTTCAAGAAACATTTGGAGACTTCCCTCCTTCTTCATTTGGTATCTTAACCACACTTCTAGCTCTGGATCCGACATATCGTGGCACTGCTAGCTCTGCTCTCCAAAGTGAAGTGAGTACTAAACTCATACAAGTGTTTGAGATATTTTGGGCATCTGACTGCTCAAGAACTCGAATTGGTCGAATTTCTTTAATCTTCATATGCAAACTCTTTAGATGCTACACACACACACATATGATATGTAAACTACTCCAGTATTCTTCTTTCTTTTTCCCTTCTGTTCCTTTCCTGATTATGTGAAGCATCAAGCCTCTCTGTGCTGTATTCTGAATAGCTTCTTTTTGCATTCAGTTCTTTAGTTCAAGCCCGTTGGCATGCGACCTCTCGGGTTTACCTGTAATGCACAAGGAGGAAGATGAGCCAGCTCGAACCATCAAATCAAAGAGGTAGGTTATAGCATGGAGTGTGGACTGTGGATTTCTATTTCCTTCTTTTGTTTTCGTACTATAATCTATAGTTCCTAATAGCGATCGTGACATATATGCATTGTACCATGATATTTGCAATTTGCATTTGCATAGCCATTACATTAAAAGAAGTTCTTACCTAGAGTTGCAGTGTAAATGAACATTATTTCGCTATGTTTCCTTGAAATAGTTATTAAAATATTAAATTATACAGTACAAATACATCCAAACTTCAGTGAAACCATTATTGTATTATGCAAATATGATGAATTTTTTTTTGGACAGTTCTTGAACATGATTTTTACATTTTTGTCTTACAGGCGCAGGAGTTCAAAAGGGAAAAAATGTACTCATAAAAATAAGGAAGACCCCAGAACAAAGGATCCAACCGCAGAACAACCCAAAGGAGATAGTGAATCTTCTAAAGAGGTGAATTTGAATATAATGTCCTTTGGAAGAAACATTTTTCAATTAAAATTGATGTAGAATAGTTGCTTACTTGTTTTGATTAGCATCAAATGAGATGGCATTTGTCAGAAAATCTCTCTCTATTATCAAATGTCTTTCCTTTCAGATGGAGAAGAATCCAGAGCTGAACATGCAAGGCCAAGAAACGGCTAACAGTGCAAGCAGCAGCACTTCCTCTACTTTGAAATCAATTAGGCGCGCCTCCCTTTCTCCGATTCTTCGTTCTAATACGAAAAGGTCTCCAAGGACTGAGGGTCATCCTAATGCTCTTAGGAACATCCAGAACTACACTCTTTTACAGGCCTCTATAACAGATATCATCAACCACAGAGAAGGCAATGAATTTGCTCCCTTTAGCAGGACTCTCTCTACCTTGGATTTTCGAACACTGGATCCGGAAAAGATATCAAAACATTTTGGATTAGACAAAGATTAGGCCATGGACAATGATCTCAGTTCAGATCAAGCTGTCTCTGTATCATGAATTTATCTATGTTTATGTCTGAATGAGCTGTGCTATATGTAAAAGAATATTGTGTGTACCATTTAGCTATCTTCGTTAATATTTCTAGTTACATGATAGGTTTCAGAATCGAATCTCACTCACACCAGTTATTTGGAGATTTGGTTTACGTTGGAGTTGTATTATAGACAAAACATGATTGAATATCATGAATTAGCTTTTTGCAGTGTATTCTCATGGTTTGCTATTAGGGATGACCACGGTTTCAGAACCGGCTGTTTCGGTCCTCCGGGGAAGAGAACCGAAACCGGGGGGTAACGAATTGGAACCGCTGGTTCCGGTTCCTCCTTCGGTCCCTGGAACTGGAACCGACCTCCTATTTATTTTTAAAATTTTTAAAGAAATTTAAATTAAAATAGAACCGGCGGCTTCCGGTTTCCGCTAGTTCTTGAACCGACAGTTCTAATTCTATTTTTCTGCTAACCAGAACCGCGACTATAAGTCCCGGTTCGATCCTCCAATTCTAAACCGAGAAAGGAGCTGGGACCTCCAGTCCCGGTTCAGAACCGCCAGTTCGGTTCGAACCGAACTAGGGCCAACCCTACTTGCTATTGGGGTCCATTGTAGAAAAACCATATTGTGTAGAAGTTAGGCATACTTCATACATATAATAAACAACAAAGAAAATTGATGGCTTGTGTACCAAGTCTAATAGATTGCTTAAAATAATGTGTTTGTAAAAATAACATAATTAACTATGAATGACTTGAGTATCAAGTAAAACTTGCATCAACGGATCCCTTTTTCAAATGTGAATCGCACATTTCTTGGATCAGATTGTTGGAAAATTCAAGGGACATTTGTGATATTAGAAAATTAGAAATTATTAGGTATGAGATGTTATAAAGTGAAAAGTTCGACTCTTGTAACGTTACAAAGTAGATTCTGTATAATTGAATTTGGAACGGAAAAACGTACAAGATCCCGCACGTCCATATTAGAAAATACTCGCTCGTACTATTTTACTTTTGAAGTTGTTGATGTACAATTGCAAGTACTATCATTTGGTCAAAAAAAAAAAAAAATGCCATCTCTCTAATTAAGTGAAAATTTTGTACTTGAGACTATTATCAAATTTCATTTTTGATTAAACTTACATTATCTTTTCAATAATGGTTTTATAAAATGCACACTTTAAACTTTTTCGATTAAATTTAATAAAATATAATATGATTTTTATATGAATAATAAAAAGAACTTGAGAAATAAATTTGATTTTTTTAGTTATAGGAGCTTTTTTTTTTTTACTTTTTAGGGATAAAACATTAAAAAAAAAGAAATATAAAAAAAAAGTTCTTAACATTAATTAGGGGAAATTACACTGAAATCCTTTAGGTTTGTTCCAGATACATCTAAATGAAAAATTTACATTATTTTATGGGCAAATTGTAATGAAGTACCTTTATGTTTAGTCATATTATAATGAAACCGAAAATTTAGCCTTAATTATATGTTAACACCCTACCGTCAGTTGATAAAGTTAAAAATAACGTTTTGACCATGACTAATGTAGATCTCGACCATTTATCAATAAAAATTCTTTTTTAAAATTCTAACAATTAAAAAAAAGAAGAAAATAAAAAAAAATTATCTCCAACACCAAGAACTCTGAGAAAAAAAAAAGTTGAAGAGCATATCTGCTCCATGTCCATCTGCACTTCATCAACTCCATTGGTTGCAGATCCTGAGTAGCTAGACCAGCTAGGAGTTTTGACAACTGACTCCTCGCGCCTCTCATCAACTTCATCACAGCATTGTTCTGAACACATTCTATTTTCCATAAAACATTAATTGCACATACTTTAGTATTGAAGGAAAGGCAAATAGCAATAATAGAATGAGCCGAAACCAAAAAACAAAAAGTTTGTATACACAATCAGAGCATTGACAGACTAATTTGTCCTTAGATTGCATTTCCAAGCTTGAAGTCGGCCACAACTAATATCTTACCATCACAATGAGCATGCGAGAATTTTTGCAGATCCTTGCTGGGTTTGCTTTCCAACAGGTAGTTGTTTGCAAAGCCTCTGAAGTATACTCAAACTTAGAAAAAGCTTTCAGCTTCACTATCTATATTTGGTACCAAACACCATCTGCGATGCTTTATTGCGTATGGATATGGCCATCTGCGACGAAGCATCGCAGATGGCTGTTCATCTGCGATGAATATGAGAGCATATCTGCTCTGCAATTTTTTTTTTTTTATTTGTTCTTGAGTTCTTAGTGATGGAGATCCAATATGTATCTCCACCGCTAAGAACACAAAAATAAAAAAAAAATAAAATTTTTTTTTTAAATTGGTCTTTTTATAAAAAAAATTCCTTTTTTTAATTTTTTTTTTCAATATGATCTCTACCGTCCATCGAGATTGATGGACGGTGGAGATCCTTTTTTATTTTATTTTTAATTTCATTATTTTTTTAAAATTAAAAAAAAATGACTATATTACCCTTCTCCCTATTGGTTGATCGTCAGTTATCATCTCTCCACCAACAACACATTCCGTGAATGATCCTCCACATCCTAGTTCTTCAGTCTCGGTGTTCATTGACAATTTAGGTAATTTATATTCTAATGCTCTTGTCGATGATTCTAGCTTATCGATTGTTGCTAGTAAAGGTAAATGATATTGGGGTTTATATCCAAAAGCTTGTAAAACGTAAATGTATTTAAACATCAATAAAAGTTAGTTGTTATTCATTCAAATAAAAGTGTATTTATTCGAATACATATGTTTATATAATGTGTGCATAATATCTAAGATAGCAAAATGTAATCTCAATCTGAGTATATGAGAGTTATATACAAGAGGATTCATTTTGAGACTTGCAATCCAAAGAGTCCGTAGAGAGCAAACAAAGTTGGGTACTTTGTTTGTAGTTAATCTACTACTGTGGTTCATTTTGTAATGTACGGTGATTTTATCTTAGACCACCCATGTAGTTGACTTGATAATGGAGGCACCTTATATGATGAGATCATATATGACTGGACCACAATTTATGTGAATCTCTCATCAAGATCCGTTAGTAGATGAAATTCATATATATATATATATATATATATATATATATATATCGATAAATGATTACTAGTTATGGGTAAACTTAATCCTGAGTGTCTTATCAACTCCTTCAGGTTAAATCGTGGCTTTTGATTTACCATGAGTGAGATCAAATGTAGTTTTCTTGATCAATACCTCCTTATCTTGGAGTTGCGGTTTGGCTTGTGGCTGGGAAAGTCTGAACACAATATTAGAATCCACTCCTTCTTTATCGAAATAGATTAGTAGCTCCCTTAAGAGTTGATTCGGGGCTTCAATGATTATGAGATCTCTCATTCTTCTGTGATGAAGACATAATTTAATTGTTTATTAGAGAATCAACGTGCTTAAAGGAAAAGATATAATTAGAGGGGTATAACGGACTTTATAACCTAACTCTAATTATGAACTACTTATGGATGGTCACACCATATGTAAATAGTTATATCGATAGATACTGAGTTTTTAGATTGTATAAAACATCTGCAGTTTCGAGAGTTCAGCCTCAGGTTTTTAGTGGATTAACTCCGAGGTTAATTAATATTTCTAAGTATTATTGGAGCTCAAATCTGTAGGTCAATTAGTTACCATTGCTAGCCCTTATGGTTGTTGGTAACGAGATTCACAGTAAATTAATTAGATAGTCCAATTAATAGTATTACGAAAGTGACACGATTTATTAAAGAGAATTAATTAAATAATATTATTGTTTAATTAATAATTTAATAATTAAATAAAGATTAATAATTTATAATTATTAAATAAGAGGTTGCAATATCAAACCTTGACAAAAATAAAATGAGAGGATTAAAAAGATTATTTAAAAGTCCCTAAAGGTTAAGAGTTCAAATTCTAGCAGTAACCAAATTAAATAGGATTTAGAATCCTATTTGACCTAGTCAAACCCAAACTCTATAGACTAATATAAAAGAGATATTATATCAATAAAACAAAGCAAGCAAACCTTAGGCAAGTAATAGCATGGTGCAACAAACACAAAGAAAAAAAAAAAAAAAGTTTTCTTTCTTTCTTCCTTCTAGGTTCGGCCGGCCATAGGAGAAGAAAAACGTGTTGTCTTTTTTCGCTTGTCCTTTCCTTCATCTCTTCATTTGTGACGTGCCCACACGCGTATTGTCAAACCGCGGATCATAGCTCGAAAAGCTTGGTAGTAAATCAAGGAATCAAAGTATCAAGAAAGGCTTTAAAGGTAGTACATATTAATTTCCATTCGCATATATACAACAAACCGGTTTTGAAAAGAGTTTTCAACAAAAAGAAAAAAAAAATTAAAACCTAAATGCTTCCACTACGTTCTATCAAATCATATATTATTTTTTTTCCCTACAAACGATCATGTATTCAACAACCTATAAGTATTTTGTGTCATTTGACAATTTTTCCCCACAATAGGTTCATTTGTTTTTGCTTTGTCCTTCATGTCTGTACCTAAAACTTACCTAGAAGCTCTTGCTTACCCAGTGTTGAAGCAAGCTATGGAAAAACAAATGGGTGCTTTAGTGGGTCGTGGTACAAGTGAACTTACTAACTTGCCTAAAAGTAAGGAAGTTGTTGGATGCCGATAGGTTTTTGCCATCAAGTAGCTTCTTGATAGCAAGGTTGAAAGTAAGGTTAGTTGTTAAAGGCTATATTCAAACATTTGGAGCTGACTATTTTGAGAGTTTCCCATCAATTTTCTTGGCCTCTTTACCAATTGAATATTACAATTGCATTTCTTTATGGTAATTTGAATAAAAAGGTGTATATAGAGCAACCACCGGGGTTTGATGCTTAAAGGAAGAATGGTAGAGTGTGTAGATTAAAAAATTGATTTACGGTCTTAAACGGCCTCTCAGAACATGGTTTTATGAACTTAGTCGTGTCTTGATTTCGTTTGGCTTTTGCTGAAGTAATTATGATTATTCAGTGTTTGTTCTAAAAAGAAATATAGGAATTGTGGATGACATGATAGTGTCAGGTAGTGATACCGTTGGTTTTGAACAAGTTAAAGACTATTTAAAATAATATTTTTTAATCAAGGATCTTGAAAGGTTGAGATACTTCTTAGGGATTGAAGTTGCTCATGGAAATGATGGAATTGTATTGTTTCAGAAAAAATATGTATAAGATCTACTATTAAAGATTGATATGTTGGGAAGTAAGCCTGTTAAAACTCCTATGGAACTGATAGTAAAATTTGAAGACAAAGACAATCTCGAGTTCTCAGATAAAAGAAAGTTTAGAAACTTGGTTGGGAAGTTGATTTATTTGACTGTTACTCATCGAGATATTACATTTTCTGTAAGTGTTGTAAGACAATTAATGTAATCTCCTAAACAAATGCATTGGGAGGTTCTATACTGGATCTTAAGGCACTTGAAAGGCATGATGGAAGTGGATTTGTTATATAGAAAGACATATGTATCCACTCTTGATGTTATCAGTTTTTTATACTAATTAGGCAAGTACAGTAACTGATGGAAGATCAACTAGTGTCTATTGCATATTTGTGGGGGTAACTTAATTACTTGGAGAAGCACTCATAAAAATAGATCGTCACTTTATTCGAAAGGTGGCGATGAGTGGTGTACATTTTACACCTTATGTCAAATCAGCTTATCAAGTAGGAGGTATTTTTACCAAGACGGCAAGACATTAAGTAAATGTGTGTTTTCTAATTTATATTCTAAGTTGGGGTGCTCTAAATATCTTTGCCCCAATTTGAGGAGCGGTGTTAAAATGTTTTGAGTAGGTCTTAATATTATATGTTCTGCATTGTTAGGTAGTTTTACATATATTAAAGAGATAAACAGAGCTTAGGGGTATCAGTCTTGATATAGCCTTTTCTTCCTACGTGTTTTTTTTTTTTTTTTTTTTTTTTTTGCTTTTCTCCTTTTGTTTTATTCTCTGTATACTTCAACACATGGACATAAAATTTTGACTGGTCTAAGGTGTTTTGGTGGGATTTGAATTTGCTTTGAGGGGATTTTTTAAGTTGGGTATTTGGTGGGTTTGATGTATTTGAAGACTTGGATCTGACATGGGTTTGAACTTGAGTTAGATTTTTTGATGTGAATTGTAGTCTGGAAGTAAAATTGGGATTGGAGTGGGCAAAACTCATTTTTGTTGTCTCCATCAAGTAAAAAAAATAATGTGTTCTCCACTGATTTGTTGCCTCTAATTTTGTTACAATGGCCTGTGGGTCTTCCATTGCCATTAATTAAAGGAGGCATTTTTTTTTTAATTATTGTAATTTATTAATTTTTTTATTTTATTTTTATTTATTTTGAAATTTTATTTGGTATTTCTATGTTTATGTTTTCCATTTTGGCATTTTTAATTTTTTGTCTATTATAATATAAGAGCATTTTGAATATTTCACAAGTCACATAAAATCCATCTAACGGAAGACTTAACCACCGTTAAGTACAAGGGTGTATGTGTAAAATATTGAATTTCTATTTAGGTGTATCATGAACAAACTTCAGGAGGTCCGGTGTAATTTCCCCTATTAATTAAGGTGATCTACTATACAATGAGTTTAATTTGTTTAGAGTTAAATTAAACATTCAAAGCTTGTTACAAATTACAATATTGTTTTTTACTCTCTAAAAGCTCACATTACTTGCAATAAACATTCAAATCTATGTATATTACAGGCCTTCTACATGCAAACTTCAATAACAGAATCACATTAGATGTGATCAAGAAGACAAATTTTGGTGTAAAAAAAGGAAAAAAAAAAAAGAAGAAGAAGAAGAAACAAAGTTTGTTTAAAGTCACCCATCAGAATAATTATCAGTGAACTTGTTCTTGATCCACTTAAAGCTGTTTCGCAGCGACGATTTGAGCTTACCTTCCATGGTGTACATATTGTAAGCTGCCACCCTCTTCCTCCTCTTGAGCTCCGGATTGCCTGAAGTGTCTAACACATCTGCCTTTCCGCTTGGACCGTTGAAGCTATACGATTTCGACCGGTCCTCGAACCCGAGCTGGACTTCTGAATAGGAGTTTGAGTAGCCTGAAAATGATTTGCTCTTCTCCATGATCATGGAGCTCTAAGAAAAGGAGGTCATGTTTTTGCTTGCATTTTATAGAATAGGAGTCTTTAGTGATTTAATTTATTTTTGATGACATGCAAAATATTTGATGGAGACATGGAGTAGGTTAGTGGGGTGTGCATAGAAAAATGTAGGATATTATTGCTCGTCTATGTTTCAAAATATATATATATATATATATATTGATTGTTTGTCTAGTTATAATAACATTAAGAATCGTTAGTGATTTATTTATAATTTAAAAAAAATCATTAGATAACATGATGATTGATGATTGAAAGCATTAAAAATATGTTTAATATTATTTGATTTAAAGGAAATATTTTGATATTACACGTCTACTTAGATTGACATACAAACTGTATAATTTTTATTAAAAAAAATATTTACAATTAACTTTTATTAAAACAATTCAAATTTCTCTTTGTGATATGAATTTAAGTCTCACTTTTATTGATTACAATAGTAAATTGTAATGAAATCCCCTCTCTTGTAATTGGAAGTGATATTCTGAATCGTGCTAGTGGCAGTTAAAAAATTTAAAAACAACAATATTAAATATATTATTAATACTAACAAAAAAAGAAAATATTACGAATCAAAAGTTTTAATTTTATTCTAATTGATCGTGTTTGTAGCGTTTAAAAAAAATCAGAAAACCCCAAATATAAAACATATTCTCAACACTAATAAAAAAAAACTATTAAGAATATAATTGAAAATTTAAAATATTATCCTAATCTTTTAGAATTGATTATGAATCATGAATGACACAGATGGTTACATTTTGCAATAATAACTTGAAGTCTATTTAAGAGAATCACCTTTACAAGCATGGGAAAATGGAAGGCAGCTTTTCACAATCAAATTGAGGATTCAAGAATCTAGAGTGGGATGATGATGTGGATGATGATGCTGGGTGTAATTGATAGTAATTGTTGTGAAAGGTGGGCAAAAATGTACGGGAGAGGATAGGCCAATCTCAACAGTGGTGAGGGCCCACATCCAAAATTAGGTCTAGAGATGGTAGAGCCTACCACTTCCTCAGCCCACTACTCAGCCGTGAGTGGTGGTGGTGGGTCCATCAGATTCTGAATATACAAACCTCCACTTCCACTTAATACATTGTTTGAAGCTATTGGCCCCCTTAATGCCTCCACAACTTCACTTCCTCTCTCTCTCAGAAAAAATCACTAAATCATTGACTACTATGCTCTACTCAGATCCTCAAGCTAATCATGAACAGAGAGGGCCAATGGAGGCCTTCAAAATGAGTTGAAATTGTGGAACACTGAATGTGATCAGACAGCAGACTCATAATGGCATTCCCAGAGGACATAATCAGTCAATTCTCACTGATAGATACACATAATTGGTAATATATAGTTATCAATCCTCAGCTTCCACATAAAATTGCTTCAAAGATAAACAGGAATGAAAATGCAAAAGAACTTATCTCCATCCATTTACTGAAATCATTTGGTTCACAACAGTTTTATCAATAAGCCAATCGATGTTAAGACACTGTGGGGACATTGGTCAATTTTTATGCTACTCAACAGATTGTGCTCTACCTTCAACAATATTGTCATACATGTTATAAGGCAAAGAAAACTACAGATATGAACTTGATACCGTATACACAAAACTATGCTTTTGCTCATATAATTAAAGCTTATTACTGAGAATTACCATAGGAAGTTATATATGATGACTTATCTGAAGAAATCAGCACCATCCTCAACATCATCAGTTTTGATGCTCCCACTTTGAGCCATAAGCACTCTGTACACCCTCTTCGAGCAAACCTCACCTAATCGTCTATCACCACCAACCAACCCTTCAGTGGTCAAGTCCTTGAGCAGAAATTCTTTTTCATGCACCTGCAATTTCAAGCCATAGACATGTAATATTATAACAATTGCTCCATCAGATGTTAATGAACAAGAAAACAAAGATTAAGAATGACACCAGAAACACTGCAAGTCAAAACATTCATTGGAGTAAGTGAGTAACAGAGACATAATAATATTCAATTGTACCCTCTTCAAATCTAAGATCTAGTGAAATTTGAAGGATGTAGTTTTATTTTATTTTTATTATAAATTGCTAACACTAAAGAGATAGGGGGAAAAGAGAAGCGTGATACATATTATTCAGTCAAGGTACTTGAATTTATAGTGCTAGGCCTAGAATAGAAAATGAAGTACAATAATTACTCAATCAATCACCTAGCTAATTACATTAATATAAGGCAGATTGACACCTTAATTGTAGCTGATTGACAACTAAGTTTAATACTCCTCAAGCTAGAGCATATATATTTTCAATGCTCCAACTTGTAACATAGATAAAGGAAAAAACTTAAAATGGTAATAAAACATAATAATTCCAGCTTGTAGCAGTTTGAGTTTGAGAGTTCCGATGACATGGTAGTGATCTTTCAAAAGGTTGATCAATTGACTTAATAGAGGTGTCAACCAAAAAACTTGACAGGGTGCTGATGAAACAGCTTGATAGAGTGGCTGAGAAAACAACTTAATAAAATGGCCAAAGAAACAACTTAACAGAGTGGCCGATGAAATGGCTCGACAAAATTTTATTTTATTTTTTTTTTTTTTTTTTTTAATGCTAAAATGATCGCCGAAAAAGGACAACAATAGCAATGACCAGAGACAGAGACAAGTGAACAGCTGCGTCGACCAGAGACAAGAGGAAAGGGAGTTAGCCGCGACGATGTCGGTGCCGGAGAAGGAAAAAAACCACAGTGCATAAGGTTGGTGATGTAAGCTCGGCGGCTAGGTTTCTGGCTTGGGTGAAAGTGAAGTTCGTGAAGCCCATTAGCTAAGTCCTTGTTTTACGTTCAGAATGGTGACAAGGACAAAGCATTGGAACAACTCAAGGTAACAAAAGGCAAAACTGTAGCTGTCGGACAAAAGATGGACTTGGTCTTTCTTACACTGCTGCTAGGGTTTCTGGTTAGGCTAACAATACAATGATAACTTGGATTGAACAGAGTGGCGACAGAATTGTTGGGGTTGCCAGAATCTTGGACCCTTTATTGGTGTGCCGCCGTCTGCCCGTTGTCTACCACTGCAGACAGCAGCACACGTGAAAATATTTCTAAAGATTGTGTTTATAAGAAAGATCGGTGCTCTGATACCATGTTACACTAAAGAGATAAGGGAAAAAAAGACCTGTGTTATAAATTATTTAGCCCAAATACATGAATTTATAGAGTTAGGCCTAAAATAGAAAAGGAAGTACAATAATTACTCAAGTCAATTACGTAGCTAACTACATCAACCTATGGCTGATTTAACATAAATAACATTGAAATTTCAGTAATTTTTAAGAAATATTAACATAAACATTTCTTATTCAATTAATCAAAATGTTGCAATCCAAGTTGCATAAGTGTCCAAAGTAGAATCTATGGATTTATGAATGTGTTCAGTACTGTTTTCAAAATATGTTCTTTATTCTACAATATCAAAAACCTATATATAACATGTATGTATTGTGAAATTAGTGGCTGACCACCACTTTCACATATGATATTAACATATATGGGTCTTATACAAAGAAGACCGCTTAGAAGACGTTCAGGCGCTTTACCTCTACCCTCGGCTAATTAAGGTCACCGTTAATGGTTCTAGAATCTGCAGAAGAGTCGATTCAGGTATGTGGGGGAAAACTCTGGCAAGAAAATCATAGTCGGAAATGTTGTTGGCTTTAAGAGGCAGTTTCGTTACGAGAATCACCACTCCTCACATGACAGCACCTGGCATTTGCATGAGTTTTCTATCGATTCAATGAAGTTTAGGCAACATCACAAACCTGACTACATTGATCTTTGTCAGATGAAGAAGAACCTGTTTGGACAGAAGTGAGGTTTAGAGAAGAAGCAAAAGTAGAAAGAAGGGAAATCCTGCTATTTGGAGCAATCCAACAAGCTCTCCAGGGTTAACCATAATATGATTTCACTAGTTGTGTTATCACACGCGGAATCCGGAGCGAAACTTGTGGATACAAATTTGATGTTTGATACACAAGAGATGTTGTCTAGTCTTATAGACACATATAAGTGGTCTCCTCCGTACAAGTCCCATATCTCACAGACTCATTACAACCTGATATACATTAAAATTAAGAAGCCATATTCTTACCTCCTTCATAGGGAAATTGTAGACTCTTCACCATATTGGCCCATAAAGAACCATCACCATCGTCATCTGTGTCCACTGAGGCATGTCTCCAATCTCAAGCACAAATTTATTTGATTCCAAGAGAATGGGTGCTTGGTCAAGATTAGACAACATTTCCTGTGGATCAAACATCAAATTTGTATCCACCCGTTCCACTCCGAATCTCGGGTGTTATCACACAACTAGTTGATTTTCTTGAACCAAAATCAGAATAGGATCAACCGTGGTGCTTGTTGGACTGTTCAGAATAGCAAGATTTCAATTTTTTCAACTTTCACTTTTTATCTAAACCTTTCTTCTGTCCAAACAGGTTCTTCATCCGACAAAGAACAATGTCATCAGGTTTCTGATGTTGCCTCAACAAAGTTGAATTGATAGCAAACTCATGTAGAATCCAGATGCCATCATGTGGGGAGTACTGATTCTCGTAATGAAACCGCTTCTTAAAGCTAACAACATTCCCATCTGTGATTTTCTCATCAGAGTCTTCCCCTGCCCACATAGCTGAACTGACTTTTCTACAGATTATAGAACCACTAACGAAGACCTTATTAGTCGAGTGTAGAGGTAAAGCGCCTGATCGTCTTCCAAGTCGTCTCCTCTATACACAAGTTGTTAGTGGCTCTTATAGCCACATGTTACGTTAACTAGTTGCCTTGTGGCACTTTAAAGTGTCGATTTGTAATCGGATTCCAATTCATGTAAATAAGGGTCTCGGTCTTATATAGTGATCATTGGAAAATCAACAATAGAAATCCCTTGCTCCCTAGTTTGTTATATTAATCTACTTATATATTCATAAGTTTTATTTTATAATAAAAACTAAAAAGGATTTCCTTAAGAGTGACTTAAATTTAAATTCGAGTGATAAGTAAATCACTCTCGAGAAGATCCTTTTTACTTACATAAATCGTGCAGATAACTTGTTACAAACTAAAGTAAATATATAAAATAAAGCTTTAATAGTAGAGAACTAATTGTTGTTTCTCATTTCTATGAATCCCATCGTATACATGCCTCTATTTATAAGTATGGTATCGATTTGGAGCCCCCTTCAATACATTGAGTATGTGTCATTTAAGAGCACAAATAAACACATAAACTGCCACCTAATGACATACGTATCCTAAGTAGGGATAATTGTGGAAATCCAAGGAGGAGTGTTGTATAACATGTGGCTTTCCATATCGTCAAAGAACTAGTGTGAAAAATTATAATAGTTACACAACATGTTGCTTTATTTTATATCTTTATTAGTTTATTTTAGTTTATAACAGTCTGATATGGTACTTTAAAAACATAATATTTATCCTCAGAGAACTAGTGTAAAATGCAACCTAAAAGGTGTTTTATCTGTTTTTGAAAACATGATAAGTCACATGAAAAATATACATAGCAAAGCCACTCGTACCATTATGGACATGAAAATTTAGGAAGATACACAAAGGGCTCATTTACATCTCCTGGTAAAATTAAATTGCTATTATCTTATAAGTGATTTGTAAAATTCTTTATCGTGAGAAAATGCATTTTCGAAAATGGTAATCACCAGCAACCTAAAGGTGGGCATGAAGTCACAAAACTAAACTAATTACACTACACCATTTAGTGAGAACAAAAAGATTTTCTTTAACAGCACCACTTTAGATTGTAACTTTCTGCCCTGAATGCTAGGTGAAAAGGGAGTCATTTAATTTCTTAAGTATGTACAAATTGAACACTGTTATGTAGGCCTGCCCAGAAGCAATAGCAAAGATAGCACATAATTAGTATGAACTTGAATAGAAAGAGGCATAATTTGCTTTTATACTTACTGATTTGCTAGGGTCCATGTAAACTCTCAAAAGAGATTTCATGGTAGGATACTTCTTCCATATGGCAATAGCAAATCGGGGTTGTACTTTTGGAATAGATACCAAAGCTTTTAACCTGGACAGGGAAAGAGAATTTATTAGAGATACAACTGTAATGCCAACGTAGGAAGCAAATATATTCCACATTAATGGCTGGAGATTGATTGATGAGAAAGATAAGGGAGATAAGAGATACATGGCAGGCTCTAGTAGGCAAGAAGGTGAACATGTAGATATTATAGCTCAACAAAGGTAAGATACATATGTAAATGCCATTAGACAACCAGAGGATGACAAATCAGTCTAATGCAGCACTAAAAGAACCACTAAAAGAATTTCTATTGTCATTATCAGTTCTTTGTCAGAGAAGCATCAAAGCCATTGAAACAGACTTATCATTGCATAGATGAGACACTCCATACCGTATCAAATTTTATTTCCAAAACATCTATGGGCTATCGCTCTAGACATCCTTGGTGAATATCAAAACATTGGAAAACATAAAAAATTTCCTTACTATAAAATAGTTAAAATATAGCTGCACCTACTTCATATAAGATGACATCACATTACGCAGTTACAAACAAGACAAAATATTTTTCTTAGGAGCAACAGAAAAAAGGAACAAGACAAGAGAATTGTAGTCCAGATTATCAATTGAAGTGACAAATTAGTACAACAATTACTACACTTCAGAATTAGTCAATAAAATAATAAATTATTTGCTTATATAATGCATGTTCATAGCACATTCTTGTTAATGGCAATTGTTAAAAAAATGTAGATGAAAAGGCAAAATGAATTTAAAGTTACATAACTATTGAAAAAATGCAACAAGATAAAAATTTAAATGTTCGGGTAACTTGACACTAAAAATCATTTAAAAAATTTACTCACCATGGGCTCTTTTTTATTAAATTCTTATCAACAGAGTCCTTAGGGACAAGGGATCCATTGGCATTTACAGATAATCGAGTTAATTTCTTCCTGCAATTGAAAGTAGACAAAGCTAATCAGCCAAATCAGAAAAAAGAAATGCTGGAGACGCACATGGACATGCTGGAAACACACACGTCCATGTGCACAAATAAAGAGCAAATAGAAGCTTTTCTTCCGTTATCCATGGCAACATGCATCTTACAAAAGTCTTCGATAGTAAAATCCAACAAATTTAAAAAGGTTGGACAGCTTAAATAAGATTAACAGAGAAAAACTTATAATAGAATACAAAGAGGTGGACCAACAGGATACAGAATGCCCATATATTTGTTTTCTTTGCTTAGACTCGAGCGCACTCAATAGAATTTCTTTTACCAATGAGGTAGAAAACATATAACCAGAAAAAGAAAAAAGAAAAAATAATCAAACATATATTACTTTAAAAAAGATCCACTATGGCTTTTATATTATGTAACCAAAAGAGCATAAAACTAGGTTTCATCATCTAAGATGAGTAGCATTCTTTAGTCTAGATTAACATTTATTTACCAATAACAATAACATTTGTCTAACCAAAACTTGAGAGGAGCTCATCAACATGCAACAACGGTCCTTCAACCAGAACCTCTACCTATAGATCTGCATAATAAGGTTTTTCCTGATGGCAAAGCTACTTTTAACACCACTGAAAGAACTACATTATCTTCAAATTAGATAATTAAAGATATCGATTGATTATATAATAATCTGTCAACAGTGAAAGCATAAGAAAGCCCAGATCTCTTAAAATGATAAACTACAACACTAATACCCTTGAGAAAAAAATAGAAGAACGATCAAATTCAAAAGGTTTAACAAATGCGAGAGAACTTTAGAAATGTACTGGCAAAAAGAGAATGTTGCCATGGTCACTCATACCAAATATAAACAGAGCAAATAAATGATGAAATGATTCTATTGATTCTTCCAATTTGTTGAAATTACAACATTATTGATGCATGTCCCATTCGCTGGCACAAAATTAACATGTACGGTTTCTAGCCTATAAATTAAACAAGATTACACTCATTAGTAAAACATAATATAGTACCTAAACTGGCAAGACGCTAGGTTGCTTGTTAAACCAACAACATGTTCGGCCAGTTCAGCTTCATCAACGCACTGTCTGGAATGTACCCGAATAAAATGAGTGGCCAGCTTTGCCAATACCTGGGGCACAAAATTTCAGATACATACAGTAATAAGCATCAACTATCTAAACATGTCCAAAGCATGAGAGCATTAATTTGTGGTAATTGTTTGCATTCTCAGTTAGTCATTTGACCTCCTCAACAGGCGGACGACTCCAACTCTGATTATTTGCTGGATTTTTGTACTGCTCCTTTTCCCTGACACATTGCCACAAACCATGTTTCAAAACATTACACTCTTACATCGACATATAGTATTACAGAGCAAGCAAATGGGGAAACAGAAACACAGACAGCTTCCGTGTCATTACCAATTGCCAGTCACAACTTAAGTGAAACATATAGAAAGCAAGCGTACACTATATTAAAAGTAAAAAGAAGGGCATTACAAGTAAACTCTGCAATCAAGTAAAAGTCATTAAGAAAAACTTCGTAACTGTTACAGCCTTACAGGCAAAAAAAGGTATTATGAACTGGCTTACTCAGAGAACAGAAGAGAGCAGAGGCAGTTAAACAAATTTACCATGAAATTGGTATAAAAAAAATAGTTTAATCAAGGGTTAGTCCCCAACTCTCGGATCTGAACAGGAAAAAAAGAGAAAAGAAAACTGTGTTGAACTTGTGTAGAATAATATACTTAAAAAAATGTCTAACCTTTTATTAATATACGCCATTAACCTATTTGTGAGGTAGCAAACCGTATATGATGGATAATGTCTTCGAACTTTAGAAACATGATCAAGAAGTGATTCATTGAGAACAAGATTACAAAACTCTTCCGCCTCATATACAAGTAATACATATGAAATCTCTATTCCTTGGGGAGAGAGCTGCAGCAAATGAATGAGGAAAATATATGTCAAAATCATAGTAAAGGTCGATATGGACAAGCATAAATACATTTCTAATTCCATAAAGAAAACCACAGAAATAGACAAAGGCATATCAAATTGACCAATGGAGAAAACATCTTACCAATTCTTAAATATTAGCAAAAAAGAATGCCCAGATATATTAGCAGATTCTATAGCAAGGTAGAATAAAAATATACATTGTTGAATTAGAAATACTTCCAAGAGTCTTTATATGTGTATATTTGAAGTATCAGAAATCAGTCAGTTAAACATTAGCAAAAGAATTCAGCTCAGTTCTCATGTACAAAAACTTATCAGTTGGGTGCTCTGTGGGTATCTAATACTACACTAGACAAACCTTCAATTTATCTAGGATTTGAGCTTCCCCACTTAAGGTTGGCAGTACAATTAAGTCAATCAGGGTTCTCATACATCACAAGCTTTGACAAATAGCCTTGTAAAGTCACTCTGACATTAATGTATCACAAGCAAAGATGAGTAAATATGGGCATAAGTTATACAGACAACACAAGGAGATACAATAAGAAATAAACAAGTTTTCTTCATATATAAATATAGGAAAAGAAATAAACAAGGTCTAAGTCACAAGCTTTGACAAATAGCCTTGCAGCAAAAATTTGCACCCATGAATACTTTACAACTTCAAAGGAAACAAACTTACAACTTCAAAGGAAACAAACTTACAGTAAAATAACCTATCAGATATTTATGATCGATCGAAGTAGAAATACATCAACAATAAGTGATGCGCTCACTTAAATTCAGTTGATGGCAATTGATTCAGAAATTTCATAATTCCCAAAGTGTGAAGGCTTTTCATAGAAGACTATGAGTCAAGAGATGTATGGAGTAATGGAAGCCTAAAATCTTCATAATCAAATCCAGGAACTTACCTTTGCAATATGTTCAGGAACTGTCATGGTCCACACGATAGATCTTTCAATTGGATTAGATGTTATGCGGTACGTTAATCCTTTATCAGCAAACCTTGTAAGTAGATGTCCTACATCAAGTATAGAACATCTCAGGCTCCATAACCAGATTTGATAAATATATTACATAAATTAGATTATCCATTCCTAATGTTTTAAAATGGTTGAGACGGTTATGTGCTCACAAGCCGAGGCGGTCGCCTCAATTCGAAAATAATAAATAATGTTGGGCCTTCTTTTTTCCATGAAAAATACAAACCAATCCAATTTTTTAATCATAATTATTTAACAATTCTTCAATTTTCACAATAAATATTATTTTCTGCAACAGTATAAAAAGAAAATAAAAAAACCACAAAATCAGCTTCTCCTAAAACCCTAGTCAATCAACCCCAATACGCAACACAAAAGATGCACACACTCAACGAGGCAGAAACGACGGCAGTTATCGAGAAGCTCTTCAAGTAATCTGTTTTTTTTTTTTTTTGACCCGCCTCATGGTATTGACGCGGAACCAAACAAGAAGATGGAAGAGGCGATGGCTCGAAGTGGCCAACAGTGCCTTGAGTCGGCCGCCTCGTTCGAATTTTTAAACATTTTCCATTATTGGGAAAGAGGAAGAGATCTTAAGAAAGGACATTACCTCCAACTGAGCCCAGTTCAACCACTTTTGCATCTATTTCAGCCACAATAGATTTTTGTGCAAATTTCCCTTTTTCCCATTTTTGCTTTTCTTTCTCTATCTTTTTCAACTCGGCCGCTTCAGCCTTAAGAGCAGCTTTTTCCAATTTCTCTTGCTGTAGAAACAGATTATGATCAGTTAGATGTTTGCAAAAACAAAATAAAAAATTCAGTACCCTCAATGAAATACTAACTTCTTTCTGTCGCTTCTTCTCCTCCATTAAGAGCATTCTTTCCTCCTTTGTAATCTTCTTCTTCTTTCCCATAGCTTCATCTGTGTTATTTTTCTTGTCAGTACTGACTTTTATTCTTCTTTTCGTATTTGGGATATTACTCATCTGCTCCACACTAAAATTTTCTTTGTCAGGACAATCCTGTACCTAATTGAATGTCATCAAACCATTAAAAAAAAGGGTAAACATAGAGGTAGACTTCATAGCTACACACCATTTTTATTTTTCACAACAAACTAAAATATAAAACTAATCTATAGACAGTTAAAAAAGAATTGAAATATGAAATTAATTCCAAATTCCATACATAGCAAAGCAAGAAAAATAATATTTCGTCATAAGTGATTTGTGAAATTGAAACTTCAATTTTTTAGCTATAAAAAAAGAAACTGTTTATGGAGTTCTTATTTCCGCGTAAGTAACCAATTTCAAAAATACAGTAAAGCACAAATCACTTATAAGGAGAAAGTATCACAATGATTATAGCATTGCTATGATTCAAGCATTCACAATATGATCCCAAAATTGATGGCAGTAATAACAACAGACATTAATCTCAACTATAATTTGGGAATGTACATAAAGAAAATGAAAATATATACATCCATACTACAAGTTCTTAATTCAAGCAGATCAACGATCCTCTAATGTTATATATTAGAAAAGTGTGATGACAATTCTTAAAATTTGGAAAAAAAAACTCCCCCAGAAAAGTGTGATTGCAATTCTTCAAGGGGTTTTCAACTAATGTTTGAAAGTATAAGGCATTTTTGGTATACAATAAGGAGGTTTTTATCTAAATTCAACTCGAAAATTGTTTTTGAAAAGGGGTCAGACCTCAAGAGGGTTTTTGCAATTCTCACTATAATCCAGTTCTCTAGAAACAAAGACATAAGGCATATGAAGGACAATAAGTAGAAGATGTGAAAGAATAAAAAGAATGAAGCAAAATCCAGATTCTGCTCCAGACTCTAGTAGGATAGTAAATTTCCTAACTCATCAACCTTCAAGGAATTAACAATAGAAGCTGGTTTATTATTATAATAGAGCCTCAGTAGAAAATACCATATCAATATCATCTAGCGAATAGGTTGGTTGTGAAGAACCGTCCCCAGACATTTGGACCAGACTAGCATTCCCTGATAAACATATTACCTGTAAATTACATTTACAAGAAAAAAAAACAAAATCCAAATAATGAAGAGTTGCATTTTATAAAAATTAGACATCACACAATCACAAAATAAAGCTGATATGGAAATGATCTAAACATACCCACAAAACAATTGGACGTAACAATTCTAGAATGCCATTCTGAGTCCATCGCGTCATCAAAACCAGAACACGTTGCTTCATTCTGCCCCAAATCTTCCATTCCAGAACTACTTTCAGATTCATTATCAGACTCCAAACATATCACTCCACTACTTCCTGTGATATAATCAAACAAAGACAACAAAAGTAATAAGAAAATAGTAGACTGAATCAAGCTCCATAATTCCAAACAAACTGCAGAATGTAGAACCCAAAAATCACAAAGAAAGCACTATCAAATACTTTGACAATAACTTCAACGAGTGCCAACCATTTACTCGCACTGGCACAACTTCAACCAAATTAGATTTACATTAGTAGACTTTCTGGATCTAACACCAGTAAAATCCTAATCAAATTAAGGAAAGACAATCCAGAATTCCACAAGAACAAACCCTGGTAAACCAGAAATCCCAAAAAGAATTCAAACCAATAAATAATGATCGCAACAAGCATGACAACCAACATCAGTCGTACAATATGTGTAAAACACAACAAGTCAACGAAAGTTAACATAAAGACCCACTTGGTTAGTATTTTCACCACAAAACCCCAAGAACAAAAGAAATATGAAAAACCAAACAATATCTCAAAACTTTAAACAACAGGAACTCATTTTCATATACATCTACAAACAAAATGAGAAGTTGCTTCTGCTCGAATGATTGAACTGAAACCGAAACACAAAACAATTCCAAGATTATTCCTTTAACCATCAATGTAATTCTGAAACCAATTTTTTTTTTTTGCATAACCATAGCTCTCAAATTATCCCAAAATTCAAAAAATATAATCAACTCAACAAAAGTTCGACATTTTTTTCATCAAAAGAATTCAATTAAACATAAAATGTTCAAAAGGGTATTTCAAATCATTAAATGCAAAATTCAACTGAAAAGGAAGTTACCAGATAACTTCTGATCAGAATTCGAAACCCTAATTCGGGCATCAAGCGAAGAACCCATCGTGCATTTGACGATAGCGATGTCGGACATGGGCGTCTCGGGCACGAACAAAGGCGTGGAGGCGGAGGATGAGGCGGAAAAGCCCGGTTTTTTGGGGGTGGGGTCATCGTCGAGGACCAGAACAATCGGGTCGGGTCCGGTTCTGGGTTTCTTGGGGAGGGAATGGAGAGGAGTCGAGAAGGCGTTTTGGTCTTCTTCGTCGGAGAGAATGATTGGTTCAAACATTGAACCAACTTTAGAGAGCGAACTGCAGAGAGAGAGAGAGAGAAGTTCTGTGTACTCTCTACTGTATTCTTCGAATAAGCGCGGGATTGTTGAGGAGTGGGTGTGTTTGGCTAAGGGAATAATGAAGTCATTGGGTGGGGCTGTGTTTTTGGCTAGCATTGATCATTTTATTTTATTTATTTTTATTTATAAATTATTTATTTTTTTATAAATAGTTATTTATAAATTTATTTAAAAGAGATTTTTAGTTACCACAAGCCATATAAATAAATAATAAAATCATATTGGTAAGTGGGTCATCTTGTTTATTTTTTAATTATTATTGTTACGTTAGTTCTGCTTTGTATTTAACTACTACTAAATTTAGTTAGTAAAAATCTTCTACATGCTCAAATAAAAATTCATATCAAATTTTTTTAAATACAAATTTTATTAGGTTAATCAATATTATTATCAATTTATAACAAACCAATATTATTAGATATTTATAAAAACATGTAAATCAGGTCAAATAACAATTTTTTTAAGTAAGTTAATAATAATAATTAAATTATTTATTCGGAGGACTTGTTGTGACTGAATTCCCTATGAACGAGGTTTGTGGTTGCAGGATATGGAGTTCGAAGGCTTAGTCATGATCATGTGGAGATTGTGGTAACGCAAAAATAAAATTCTCCATAACCAAACCCTTTTCACTATTGAAGAGGTGGTTAACTATGCTATGTCCTTCTTAAATGAATTTCAACAAGCTAAAAAGGCCTAAGCGCCACGCCCAAACATGTTGTAATGGTGAAATGGAAGCTTTATCCTTCTAGCAGATTTAAAATTAATATAGATACTTCAATCCTATCTAAGGAATCAATAGTTGGTTTAGGGGCTGTTATAAGAAATGAAGAAGGCTTGATTATAGCTACTCTCACGCAAAAGATTGAAGTTGCCGTTCTTGTTGAAGTTGCTGAAGCTCTTGCAATCTTTCATGGTTTGAAACTGACAAAAAGATCAAGGTTGGGGCCGTTGTGTTAAGAGTCTGATGCTTCAACGATGGTGGATCTTATTATTAACAAGAAACCACATTTTATGGAAGTGGGAATAGTCATTAAGGACATTCTTTTGGATGAGTTAAAAGTTTTAGAGATGAGATATGTGTTAGGAATTACGCAGAATCCTAACACAACGGAATAGTTTACAATTAGGTAGACTCACCCACACGTACATAAATAACAAAACAAATAAGAAAACAAAACAACAGTTTATATGGTTCAAAAAACTTTTCTACATCCACGGAACGCACCCGTACTCAATCCACTATATCAGAAGATTACAGACTCTCTCTATTCTCTCACTCTTTGCTTTTGATTGCCAGTAAATTATTCTTCAATACATAAGGCATTTATACTGATTAATTAAGGTTAAGGTCGGCCTATTCAATAGCTAGTTTGAATCGGAAACATATTCTTCTTAAACTTGTTATCCTGATCGAAACAGAAATAGTGCATGACCATGCACACGACCTCCTAGTCGTGTAACCTCCAGGTGGCTGTGCTTACTGCCGAAACGATCTTCTTCTACTCTTGCGTTAATTGCCCGCGCGACCTATCATCGCGATCACCTAATCGCACGAGTCACTAGTCAAAATGTCTGGGTCTGATTCATTCTTCATATCCCAACAATCTTCCACTTAAAGATTAAAGTAGATGGTCACCTCTCTTCTTAGCATTTAATGGCAATGGTGAGCTCTCCCACCAATCTTCATCTTTGAAAGCCCACTGAAGTTGTGCACAACTCCATTTTCTTTGTAGTAATCGGCTTGGTCAATATGTCAGCCAGATTCTTACTCACTTGTATTTTCACAAGTGTTACCACTTCATCATTGAGTAATGACCTGATGAAATGGTAACGAAGGCTTATGTGCTTGGTCTTCAAATGAAATGCCGAGTTCTTAGCTAGATGTAATGCACTTTTACTGTCACTATGCAATACATCTTTCATCTGTTTAAACCCCAATTTAGCTAACAAGTTTTGCAGCCAGATCATATACTTAGTAGCTTTAGTTACAACCATATATTCTACTTCGGTTATAAACAAAATGATGGTCTTCTGTAACTGAGACATCCAACTAATAGCTGTTGATCCCAATGTGAATATATACCCAGTAGCGCTTCTTCTGTGATCTAACTCTCTAGCAAAACCAGCATCTACATAATCATGTATCTTTAGCTTATCTCTCTTGAAACACGGGCATTTCTTTGATAGTATCCTGCACCTTCGTATCCACTACACCGCCTCCCAGTGTTGTTTTCTAAGATCTGACATAAATCTGCTTACTGTTCCCACTACATAAGCAATATCTGGTCTCGTACATACCATTACGTACATCAGTCTTCCAATGGCTGAGGCATACTGAACCTTTTCCATAAAGTTATTCTCTTCATCAGTAACTGGATATTACTCTTTAGACAACATGAAATGGTTAGCAAGTGGTGTTCTTATAGGCTTAGCATCATTCATGTTGAATCTCTGCAATACCTTACTGATGTATTATGCCTGAGATAACTCCAGAATACCTCCATATATGTCTCTACTGATCCTCTTACCCAGAATCTGCTTTGCTTCACCCAAATCCTTTATCTCGAATTAGGTGGACAACTCTTTCTTCAAATTGTTAAAGTAGCAATCAGTTACTAACATATCATCAACATAAACTAGCAATATAGTATAACAGAATTTAACCTTTTTCAAGTAACAGTAGTGATCATGTAACATCCGTAATTTTTGTTAATTATGAAAAATGTCCAAAAGTGTTGTTAATTACATGAAAATAATGTAATGTGTTTATTGGACTAATTTTTAGGTATACAAGTGGACCAGGTGGAGCAGTCCAAAAAGAATACATGAAAAAGAAGGAAAATGTTGGCAGTGAGTACTGCGACCACTCACCGCAACCAGGGATCACGATGAGCAGCTCGCGGTGAAAATGATGATTTGAGGCAATGAGCACCGCGACCAGGGATCGCGATGAATAGCTCGCGGTGAAAATATTGATTTTGGGTAGTGAGCAACGCGACCAATATCGCGACCAGACACCGCGATGATTGATCGCGATGAAAGCGGTGAAATCACTCAAGTGAGCAACGTGACCAGGTGGCGCGACCATAGGTCGCGAGGAGCGGTCACGATGACTGAAATTTTATAAAAAAAATAAAGGCGGTGAGAAGCTTCAAGAGGAAGCAAAGCAGAAAAAGAGAAGGAAAGAGACTGGGGGAAAAGAAAGAAAGAAAGAAAAAGAAAAAGAGAGAGAAATAAAGAAGAGGAAGAAGAAGAGAGAGAAAGGAAGAAGAGAAGGAGAAGAAGAAAAAGAAGAAGAGGAAAAGGAAGAAGAAAGGAGAAAGAAAAGGAAAAGAGAAGGGAGAAAGAGAAAGAAAAAAGAAAATCCAGAAAAGAAACGTTTGTAAAAAAAGTATCAAGGTTGGTATACACTCCTTTCTGAAAACTCTGTGATTTTATTATGTGATTTGATTTGAATTTTCGTATTTTTGACTAAATGAATTTGGAAACTTATTTAAGGATTTTGTGTAATTATATATTTCGTTTATGAATGTTGTTTAAAATAATTGTGGAATATGTTTTATGAATATTGTTTTATGAATACTGTTTGGTATTATATTTGTTGAATTTGATAGATGTTGGTGCATAAAAGTTTTTTATTTGATATGAATGATTTGAAAAATTTTGAATTGAAAAAGGCCCGAAGATGCTTGAACATAGAAAACGGATATAGGAGGTTGGTATACCAGCTGGGTTATTTTAGCAGTACTGCACCGATACTAGTGATTGTTGGCGGGTGTCTCTAAAGCAGCCCCAGACATCACACCGATTAAGCAGCATCTTTTTAGACAAAAAGGAAAGAGAATGGATAAGAAGGGAACAAAGGGCGCCCCCAATGAGATGGGGGATTTGTAACCCCCTATTTAGACTTTTGGGCCCTTCATCTTTCTGAATCGAGGCCCGGCCCGGCTCGCGTCATTTCAACAACCGGCGGGGAGCACTTTTGTCTGGTGTCGATCTACCGAAATTGATCACAAAAAGATACTAGAACCTTTGCCTCTCATCGTCCTAGGGGGCTTAAGCCATTAGGTGTACGCGCTTTCCAGAGGTGGAATCTTCTGAGAAAAGGGGAGAGGCCTATTGATTCGAAGTCACTACGAAAGGGTCGGTCAATAGCATAGCTTTTTCTTTCCCCTTTCGAAGGCGTCGAACCCCTTTGTGTCTGTATGAATTTCTGGAATGATCGGCCGGACAGAGGTTAGGGCAGCTTCCTTCCCGATACTAGTGATTGTTGGCGAGTGTCTCTAAAGCAGCCTCGGACGTCACACCAATATTACAAAGATTAGACCCATATTCCAGTCCTAAAATTATGTTGAGTATACTAAAGGGCCAGGATTGAAATGAAATTGGAAAAACTGTTTATAAACGAATTTAGATTTACTAATTGAGTCAAATAGTGATTTGTTTTTATATTATATCATGTTTACATTTTATATTGAAATTTATTTTGTGATATTAATAAATGAGTTTAGTGTACACCCACTAAGCACTATTGCTTAGCGCGTTGGTTTTTATCACGCGTAGGTAATAAAGATACCAGCGGAGATAGAGACTAAAAAGGAGGTAGCTGCAAACAAAGATTCAGAGTCATCATACCTTTGGGTAGTTATATAGTTTATATATTATATTCAGTTAAGCATGCATATACAGAAGTTGTAAAGTTTGTAATATATAAGTTTTGTAAATGTTGTAAATATTTGTTTAATGGTTTTCGTTTCCAAAGGTTTGTAAATATTAATTATGAATTGTTTTATTTGAAAATGTTTGGAAAGTCGCACTAAATGGTAGAGTGCGCATTTGATTGAGAAAGAAATTTGAAGTGTTGAAATGATATTGTTTGAACTTTTGTTGAAAACAGGTTTTTAGAAAATCAGAAAAACAGAGGAAACTCTGTCAAAATTTTTAAAATGGATTTGATGGGCTCACTAGAAAATATTTTAAATTATTTGGTTTTCAAATTATAAACATAATTAAGAAAAGTTTTGAAACCCGGTAGTGCTCCCTGGATCGATCCAGAAGGGTCGGGTCAGGGGGTGTTACAGATCAGCATTGCATCTAAAGAAATCATTCTCCTGCATGAAATTGTCAAACTTCTTATACCATTAACGCAACGCTTGTTTCAATCCATACAAGCTTTTGGTTAACTTGCACACCAAGTTTTCCAGCATTTTCCCTACAAAATCTTCTGGTTGCTGCATGTAGATTTCTTCTTCCAGATCACCATGAAAAAATGCAGTCTTCACATCAAGCTGCTCCAGATGTAAACCCTCTGAAGCTACTATACTCAGGACTGTACGAATGGTAGTCAGCTTCATAACATGAGAGAATATGTCGGTGTAGTTAATGCCTTATTTCTACTAATATCCCATGCTCTTTGCCCATTAGTCTTGTAATATATCTCTTGGAACCATCATGTTCCTGCTTAATGCTGTAACACCCCCTGACCCGACCCGGCTGGATCGACCCAGGGAGCGCTACCGGGTTTTCAAAACTTTCTTATTTCTGTTTATAAACTGAAAACCATATAATTTCTAATTTAAAAATCTTTTCAAGTGAGCCCATCAAAAATTAATTTCAGAAATTTCGGCAGAGTTTCGTTTGTTTTTCGGATTTTCCAAAACCTGTTTTCAAATAAAACTCAAATCACAAACAATTCACAAAACACTTCAAATCTCAATCCATTCAAATGCGCACTCTGTCATTTAGTGCGACTTTCAAACAGTTTATAAAACAATTTATTAACCACAATCCTTCGAAAATGCAAAACTAACGCGCTGGTGCTTCTTCAGTCCTTTCCGTCCTCGGTATCTTTATTACCTACGCGTTAGAAACAAAACTAACGCGCTAAGCAAAACTGCCTAGTGGGTGTACACTTAAAATAAACGGTAATATAATCTAAAACAGTATATCTAAACCAGTATTTCATAAATCAGAAATGCAGAATTATAAGTAAACAGTAAAGCTTAAAAACAGAATTTTCAAATATATAAAAATATATATAACAAACGTTTTGAACTATATATATATATATATACAATATATCAAAAATTTCTGGAATTCAGTTCAATATTATTTCTTTATTTCCATAACACTTTCTATCCATAAATTCTAAATCTGGCCCGTGATACACATAACAGGGTGTACAGGACTGGATTACGGGTTTTACAGTCGGGTTTCCCATTTCACGAGGAAATGGTATCCGGTATTCAGTCGGTTTTCCATTTCGCGAGGAAATGGTATTCGTAATCAATAATCAGAGACGGTGCAGTACTGCCATAAATTCACCCAATTGATATGTCAATCTCCTATATCCAAATATCCCTATACATATATCAGGGCCGTTCAAAATATCATAACAAATCAGTTCTATGGTTTCAGAAATCAACGAATATCATTTGAAATCACAATCCAGAAATAGGAAAATCATACAATAATTAGAAATCAGAATTTGAAAACACACGTTTTTCTTCGACTGTTCACAAGAGTAAAATAATGCACAAATAATCCAATAATATAAAAAATGCAAATATATATAAACCATCCATACGAATATATATATATATATATATATATATATATATATATATAAAAAATTCATAACTATATTTCGAAATGAATTAAATCAAAACATTTATCAAAAATAAATTCACAAACGTGTGTACACCAACCTGGATACCTTTTTTCTCTCGACTCTCGCGGTTCTACTTTTTCTTTTCCTTTCCCTTTTCTTCCTCTTCCACCTTTCCTTTCTTTCTTTTCTTCTTCTTTCCCTTCTCTTCTTCTTCTTTTCTTTTTCTTTTTCTTTTCTTCCTCTTCTCCTTCTCTTCTTCCTCTTCTTCTTCTTCTTCTTTTCTTTTCTTTTTCCCTCTCTCTCTCGGTCTCTCTTTTCTTTTTCTGTTTTCTGTGGCTTCTGCGAGAAGCTAAATTTTTTTTTTATATTTTTCGGTCGTCGCGACCTGTGGTCGCGCCACCAGGTCGCGGTACTCACTGGAGCGTTTCCATCGCCTTCATCGCGAGCACACCTCGCGGTACCATGGTCGCGCTGGTAGTCGCGTTGCTCACTGCCAGAATTTGACATTTTCATCCCGAGCAGTTCATCGCGACCTGTGGTCGCGGTGACTGGTCGCGATGCTCACTGCCAAAAATCTCATTTTCCACCGCGAGCAAGCCATCGCGACCTGTGGTCGCGGTGACCAGGTCGCGATGCTCTCTGCTTCAGTTTTTCTTTTTCTTGCATCATTTTTGGACCGTTCCATCTGGTCCACCTGGAAATCATAAAAAACATTTACACCCCTTCCAATCACAAAATTTATTTTCACATATATAAAATTAATTATCCGAAATCCGGGATGTTACAATTCTTCCCCTCTTAAGAAATTTCGTCCTCGAAATTTACCTCAATGAAACAGTTGCGGATACTGTTGTCTCATCGTTTCCTCGCTCTCCCAGGTAGCCTCTTCTACATTGTGATTCCTCCAGAGGACTTTCACCAGTGGCACTCTTTTATTTCTTAGTTCTTTGATCTCCCGATCAAGAATCTGCACTGGTTCCTCCTCATATGTCAGGTCTGGTCGGATTTCAATACTTTCGGCCTGAACTCTGTGGGAAGGATCAGATCTGTATCTCCTCAGCATAGACACATGAAACACATTATGAATCTTTTCTAATTCTGGAGGTAAAGCTAGTCTGTAGGCTACTGGTCCCACACGTTCAATGATTTCGTATGGCCCAATAAACCTATGACTCAACTTACCTTTTCTGCCAAATCGAAGCACTTTCTTCTACGGAGATACTTTCAGGAACACTTTCTCACCAACTTCATATTCTATCTCTTTTCTTTTCAGATCTGCATATGATTTCTGTTGGTCAGAAGCAATTTTCAATCTATCTTTGATAATCTTCACCTTCTCCTCAGTCTGTCGGATCAAGTCTGGGCCTACTAACCTGTCCTCTCCTAACTCTGTCCAGCATACTGGAGTCCTGCATTTCCTTCCATACAGTGCCTCATACGGTGCCATAGCTATGCTCGACTGGTAACTGTTGTTGTAGGCGAATTCAATCAATAGGAGATGATCCGCCCAACTCCCTTCAAAGTCAATTACACAACTCCTGAGCATATCTTCAAGCACCTGAATTACCCTTTCTGATTGTCCGTCTGTCTGCGAATGGAAGGCTGTACTGAAACTCAGTCGAGTACCCAAGGCTTCTTGAAACTTTTTCCAAAATCTGGATGTAAACCTCGGATCTCTATCTGATATGATGGATGCAGGCACTCCATATAATCTGACTATCTCTCTGATATACAATTCTGCTAGTCGATCCAGGGAATAGTCAGTTCTGACAGGTAGAAAATGTGCTGACTTCGTCAACCGGTCCACTATAACCCATACTGCATCGTGTTTACTCCGGGTGAGTGGCAATCCAGTGACAAAGTCCATAGTGATGTGATCCCATTTCCATTCGGGTATTGCTATTGGCTGTAACAATCCCGATGTGTTTAGCTTTCGCCTATCGACAAGTCATGTATCTATTTACAAACTCCACCACATCTTTCTTCATACCAGACCACCAATACTGAAGTTTCAAATCTCTGTACATCTTTGTGCTACCTGGGTGCATCGCATACGAACTACTGTGTGCCTCTGTCAGGATCATTTTTTTCAATTCTTCATCCTCTGGAATACAAATCCTGTCTCTGAAACACACAATACCATCAGCTCTGATTGAGAAATCCGGATGCTTCCCTTCTGGGATCTGTCCACATATCATCTGAATTTTAGCATCATGCTTCTGTTTGTCTGCAATCTGCTGAATCAAACTGGGTCTGCATATCAATTCAGCTACTACTGCATTATCTGGATTCAGCTGCAATTGCACATTCATAGGCTTCAAAGCGAATAGTGCTTTTCTACTCAACGCATCTGCGACTACATTCGTCTTTCCTGGATGGTAGTCAATTACACAGTCATAATCTTTAATCAACTCCATCCACCGTCTCTGTCTCAGGTTGAGTTCTCTCTGGGTAGGTAGATATTTCAGACTCTTGTGATATGTGTATATATAACATTTCTCACCATACAAGTAATGCCTCCATATTTTCAAAGTGAATACTATGGCTGCAAGCTCCAGATCATGAATCGGATAGTTCAGCTCATGATTTTTCAGTTGTCTGGACGCATATGCAACCACCTTGCCTTCCTGCATCAATACGCATCCCAAACCATGGTGTGAGGCATCACTATAAATCACAAAGTCTTTACCTGAAACAGGCTGAATCAGGATTGGAGCCTCAACAAGCATTGCCTTCAATCGATCAAAAGCTGCACTCAAATCTGACATTCTTATGCAGTAGCTTGGTCAACGGACTTGCTATGGAGGAAAATCCCTTCACAAACCGTCGATAATAACCTGCCAAGCCTAGAAAACTTTTGACTTCTGTAACATTTCTGAGAGGCTTCCATTCCACTATTGCTTCAATCTTTTTCGGATCTGCTTTAATACCCTCTGCTGACACAATGTGACCCAGGAATGAAATCTCAGGCAACCAAAATTCACATTTGCTCAGTTTGCCATACAATTGCTTCTCCCTCAGAATCTGCAATATTACTCTGAGGTGCCTGTCATGGTCCTCTGCCGTCTGTGAGTATACCAGGATATCATCGATAAATACCACCACAAACTGATCCAAGTATGGTCGGAATATCCGGTTCATCAAGTCCATAAAGGCTGCAGGTGCATTAGTCAGCCCAAATGGCATCACCACAAATTCATAATGTCCATACCTGGTTCTGAATTCAGTTTTCGGAATGTCTGACTCTTTTATCCTCAACTGATGATAACCTGATCTCAGATCTATCTTTGAGAAGACACAGGCTCCTCTCAGCTGGTCAAATAAATCATCGATTCTCGGCAACGGGTACTTGTTCTTGACAGTAAGTTTATTCAGTTGTCTGTAATCGATGCACAATCTCAATGACCCATCCTTCTTTTTCACAAACAGCACTGGAGCTCCCCAAGGGGATACACTGGGTCTGATGAAGCCCTTATCCAGCAATTCCTGTAACTGTATCTTCAGTTCTTTCAGTTCTGCTGGTGCCATTCTGTAGGGAGCTATAGATACTGGAGACGTACCTGGTACCACATCAATCACAAACTCCACTTCTCTCTGAGGTGGCAAACCAGGAAGCTCCTCTGGAAACACATCTACAAAATTACACACAGTGGGTATATTCTGGATTTCAGCATTAATCTTTCTGGAATCAACTACCTGTGCCAAATATGCTTCACACCCCTTTCTGATCAGTTTACAGGCTGCAGTGGCTGAAATAACATTGGAGAGAAATTCCCTCCGTTCCCCGACCATAGTGATTTCTGCACCATCTGCTGTTCTGAGGGTCACTCGTTTCAGTTCACAGTCGATCACCACTTTATGCCGAGTTAACCAATCCATGCCTAGGATCACGTCAAACTCATGGAATGGCAACTCCATCAAATCTCCTGGGAAGTCACACTCCTGTATCCGAATCGGACAATTTTTGTTCACACGGTTCACTACTACACTTTGACCTATCGAATTACTGACTAATACATCATATTCAGTAGGTTCAGTTTGCAGATTTCGGTATTTCAGCATGGCATCACATATATATGAATGAGTGGAACCTTGATCTATCAATGCAATAGCTGTAGTATCAAAAATAGAAATAATACCAGCTATCACATCAGGTGCATCTTTGTCTTCCTGAGCTCTAACGCCATAGACTCGTGCAGGAGCTCGACTATCAGGTCTCGCCACTGATTCTGACACCCCTCTTTGGCCACTACCTTCAGGTCCTGCCTGACTGGGCCTCCTACCTCTGGAAGTAGTAGGGGCTGGTCTCTCTGGCTGCTGAACAGGAGTAAACTGGTATTTCGGACAATCCCTGTAAAAATGATCACGAGCTCCACACCTGTTACAAGCTCCTGTAACTCTCCAGCATTCACCAGGATGCCTCTTTCCACAGTGCTCACATAATACAGGGGCTGGTCCCCTAACTGTCCTCCTAGGGGTGCTGGCTACAAAGGTTGCAGACTGACCAGGCCGAGCTGTGGGTACTGGCCTCTGCGACTGCACTGGACCACTAGACTGCGGTCATTTAAACTTCTTACTCTGGGGCTGATATGAGCTGGATGGCCCTGCCCCTCTTCTCTGCTGCCCTCTGTCTCTTCTGGCCTGCTCTTCCTTCTTAATTCTTTCGACATTCAGAGCTGCCGAGACAAGTCTGGTAAAATCTTCAAATTCAAAGGCAGCAACCTGTAACATTCCTCAATTAATTCCACAGTCTAAGTATATATTCAGAATCAATTACTTAGAAATTCAAAATGTTACACAACCTGTAGGCGGATATAATCGTTCAGTCCATCTTCAAACCTCCTACATTTATCTGCCTCCGTCGCCACCATGTCTCGGGCATATTTACTCAACCTGACAAATTCTCGCTCATATTCAGTCATTGACATCTGCCTTTGCTTCAGGTTGATAAACTCCCTTTTTAGATTATCCAGATAGATGCGACCAATATATTTTCTCCGAAATTCCTTCTGAAAGAAATCCCACGTTCTATCCTCTAGTCGCACTGTCTGTATAATGGAAGTCTACCACTGATAGGCATCCTCCTGCAGTAAGGATACTGCACACTCCAGTCTCTCTTCTGGTGTGCAGTGCATCTACTCTAATATTCTGTTCGTCCGTTCAAACCAGTACTCTGCGGCAGATGCATCCTCATCCTTTCTGCCGTGGAAATCCGTGGGTCTGTGTTTAGCCAGTCGCTCTATGGCTGATCTTCGTGGCGCTGCTCTAGCCACGTTCTGAAAGAACTCAGCCATCTGCTGCATAAATGCTGGCTGTATAGGATCCGCCACTCTCGGGCTTACGGATTCCCTAGATGCTCCCCCAGCCACGCTGGCGGGACTCTCGGGTCTATCACCACTTCCTTCCATTTCTTTATCCTATATAAGACAGAAGAGAGGTCTGCAGATTAGAGTCACACATTCCTATGGGTAGCTTTATACAATGCATGCATATACAGACTCTTTGGTCCAGAAACGCCTAAACCGCGCTCTGATACCACTTAAAATGTAACACCCCCTGACCCGACCCGGCTGGATCGACCCAGGAAGTGCTACCGGGTTTTCAAAACTTTCTTATTTCTATTTATAAACTGAAAACCATATAATTTCTAATTTAAAAATCTTTTCAAGTGAGCCCATCAAAAATTAATTTCAGAAATTTCGGCAGAGTTTCGTTTGTTTTTCGGATTTTCCAAAACCTGTTTTCAAATAAAACTCAAATCACAAACAATTCCCAAAACACTTCAAATCTCAATCCATTCAAATGCGCACTCTGCCGTTTAGTGCGACTTTCAAACAGTTTATAAAACAATTTATTAACCACAATCCTTCGAAAATGCAAAACAGAAATCATAAAATAATTAATTACAGTACATAATTACAAATTCTCTGTATATGCATGCATATTTAACTACATTATACATGAATACATATATAACTACCCAATGTAGTGACTCTGACTTCTTCTCTGCAACTAGTGCCTCTTCAGTCCTTTCCGTCCTCGGTATCTTTATTACCTATGCGTTAGAAACAAAACTAACGCGCTAAGCAAAACTGCCTAGTGGGTGTACACTTAAAATAAACGGTAATATAATCTAAAACAGTATATCTAAACCAGTATTTCATAAATCAGAAATGCAGAATTATAAGTAAACAGTAAAACTTAAAAATAGAATTTTCAAATATATAAAAATATATATAACAAACGTTTTGAACTATATATATATATACAATATATCAAAAATTTCTGGAATTCAGTTCAATATCATTTCTTTATTTCCATAACACTTTCTATCCATAAATTCTAAATCTGGCCCGTGATACACATAACAGGGTGTACATGACTGGATTACGGGTTTTACAGTCGGGTTTCCCATTTCATATGAAATGGTATCCCTATATAAACAGTCGGTTTCCCATTTCACGAGGAAATGGTATCCGGTATTCAGTCGGTTTCCCATTTCGCGAGGAAATGGTATCCGTAATCAATAATCAGAGACGGTGCAGTACTGCCATAAATTCACCCAATTGACATGTCAATCTCCTATATCCAAATATCCCTATACATATATCAGGGCCGTTCAAAATATCATAACAAATCAGTTCTATGGTTTCAGAAATCAACGAATATCATTTGAAATCACAATCCAGAAATAGGAAAATCATACAATAATTAGAAATCAGAATTTGAAAACACACGTTTTTCTTCAACTGTTCACAAGAGTAAAATAATGCACAAATAATCCAATAATATACAAAAATGCAAATATATGTAAACCAATCCATACGAATATATATATATATATATATATATATATATATATATATATAATTCATAACTATATTTCGAAACGAACTAAATCAAAACATTTATCAAAAATAAATTCAGAAACGTGTGTACACCAACCTGGATACCGTTTTTCTCTCGACTCTCGCGGTTCTACGTTTTCTTTTCCTTTCCCTTTTCTTCCTCTTCCACCTTTCCTTTCTTTCTTTTCTTCTTCTTTCCCTTCTCTTCTTCTTCTTTTCTTTTTCTTCTTCTTTTCTTCCTCTTCTCCTTCTCTTTTTCCTCTTCTTCTTCTTCTTTTCTTTTCTTTTTCCCTCTCTCTCTCGGTCTCTCTTTTTCTTTTTCTGTTTTCTGTGGCTTCTGCGAGAAGTTAAATTTTTTTTTATATTTTTCGGTCGTCGCGACCTGTGGACGCGCCACTAGGTCACTGTACTCACTGGAGCGTTTCCACCGCCTTCAGTTTTCCTTTTTCTTGTATCATTTTTGGACCGTTCCATCTGGTCCACCTGGAAATCATAAAAATAAATTAATTATACTGCAATCAGATCCAGCTGACTGCCGGTTTCGAATAGAAAATACCCAAACTACCTATTACTTACGGATAAGGGTAAGCCTGAAAGCTACAATGAGGCTTGTCAGGTCAATGATGCCAACAAGTGGGCGCTTACGATGAATGATGATATGAAGTCCCTTATGTCAAGCCAGACTTATGAGTTGGTAGAGTTACCAATGGGTGAAAGAGCACTCCAGAACAAGTGGGTATACTGCATTTGTAACATCCCGGATTTTGGATAATTAATTTTGAATATGTGAAAATAAATTTTGTGATTGGAGGGGGTGTAAATGTAATTAAAAGTATGTTTATTTTTATGGTTTCCAGCTGGATCAAACTGAACGGTCGAAAATGATGCATGAAAATTGAAAACTGAGGCAGTGAGTATCATGACCTGGTCATCGCGACCACAGCTCGCGATGGGCCGCTCGCGATGAAAAATGGTGATTCTTGGCAGTGAGCATCGCGACCAGTCACCGCGACCACAGATCGCGATGAACTGCTCGCGATAAAAATGTCAAATTCTGGCAGTGAGCAACGCGACCACCAGCGCGACCATGGTACCGCGAGGTGTGCTCGCGATGAAGGCGGTGGAAATGCTCTAGTGAGTACCGCGACCTGGTGGCGCGACCACAGGTCTCGACGACGGTCGCGACGACCGAAAAATATAAAAAAAAAATTTTGACTTCTCGCAGAAGCCACAGAAGACAAAACAGAGAAAAAGAGAGAGACAGAGACCGAGAAAGAAGAAGAAAGAAAGAAGAGAAAGAAGAAGAAAGAAAGAAGAGAAAGAAGAAAGAAGAAGGAAGAAGAAAAAGAGGAAGAAGAAGAAAAAAGAGAAAAGGAAGGAAAGAGAAAAGGAAAGTGTAGGAGGAAGAGAAAGGGAAAGGAAAAAAAACCTAGAACCGCGTTAGTTGAGAGAAAAACGGTATCCAGGTTGGTGTACACACGTTTCTGAAACTTAGTTTTGATAAATATTTTGATTGTTATGGATTTCAGATATATTCGTATGGATTTGTTTATATTATAGTTTATATATATATATATATATATATATATATATATATTCGTATGGATTTGTTTATGTTTTTGCATATTGTTGGACAATATTTTGCTCTTATGGATATTCATTTCAAAACCTGGTTTATAATTTTTGTTTTATGGATTTTGACTGAAATTGATATTCGTCGATTTCGATATTTTGAACGGCCCTGATATATGTATAGGGATATTTGGATATAGGAGATTGACATGTCAATTGGGTGAATATATGGCAGTACTGCACCGTGATGTATAATGTCTCTGATTATTGATTACGGATACCATTTCCTCGTAAAATGGGAAACCGACTGTTTATCACGGATACCATTTCCTCGTGAAATGGGAAACTGATTGTGAGAATACCCGGATACCATTTCCTCGTGAAATGGGAAACCGACTGTTTATATAGGGATACCATTTCATATGAGAGATGGGAAACCCGACTATAAAACCCGTAATCCAGTCCTATACACCCTGCTATGTGTATCATGGGCCAAATTGAGAATTTATGATTAGAAAATGTTATGGAAAACAAAGAAATGATATGGAACTGAATTCCAGAAAGTTTTGAAATACTGTCTGTTTACTTAGTTTCAGCAATTGTAAAACGTTTGTTATAGATATTTCGATTTCTGAAAGTACTGGTTTTAAACTTTATTGTTTATATACACTTTTGAATTTCTGAGTTTACATATACTGTTTTATATTATATTACCATTTATTTTAAGTGTACACTCATTAGGCAGTTTTGCTTAGTGCGTTAGTTTTGTTTCTAACGCGTAGGTAATAAAGATACCGAGGACGAAAAAGACTGAAGAGGCACCAGCTGCAGAGAAGAGCTCAGAGTCACAGTATCTTTGGGGTAGTTATATAAGTATTTATGTATATTATAATTAGATATGCGTGCATATACAGAGGATTTTGTAATTATGTTTTGTAATTATGTGTTGTAATTAATTATTTTATACTTTCTGTTTTGTATTTTTTTTCAAAAGGATTGTAGTTACTGAATTGTTTTATAAACTGTTTGAAAGTCGCACTAAACGGCAGAGTGCGCATTTCAATGGATTGAGATTTGAAGTGTTTTTGTGAATTGTTTGTGATTTGAGTTTTATTTGAAAACAGGTTTTGGAAAATCAGAAAAACAAAGCAAACTCTACCGAAATTTTTGAAAATAATTTTTTTTATGGGCTCACTCGAAAAGATTTTAAAATTACAAGCTATATGGTTTTCAGTTTATAAACAGAAATAAGAAAGTTTTGAAAACCCGGTAGCACTTCCTGGGTCGATCCAGCAGGGTCGGGTCAGGGGGTGTTACAGGTGCGCTCTGCTGGTAGCGCGACCTCTAGATCGCAAGACTCACTGGTTTCTACATCTTCATTCACACCACTTGGAGTGCGAGCTTCTGGTCACGGGACCTTAGAGTCGCGGCGCTCACTGGTGCCTACTTCTTCATCTACGCGACCTGGCGTGCAAACAGGTGGTTGAACCGCCATGGTCCTTTTTTGTGCCATGTTCTTCCAAAACCGTTGTTCAAGATGTCTTCAAGCCCAAAAAACTGGTGACGCTTCTGAAACCTTTTTCGATGTCATGGTGTCTTTGTCCTTGTATATTATCTTCTCATTGAAGATAACATCTCTGCTCCTGATGATTTTCTTATCCTGCCAATCTCAAAACTTGTAACTAAAATCATTTTCTCTGTATCCGATAAAGTGCATTTGATATTGTGAATTTTTAGTGATGATGGATGGTGTGAATGTGTGTGTGTGTGTGTGTGTATATATATATATATATATATATATATATATATAATGAAGGGAGGAAAATTAATAATTTATTAAATAAACGTGTGGAATAGGTTTCAAAAATTTTCTTTTATTAAAAAACGTTTTCAATTAGGAACGAGTTCCTATGTATACGCAGAAAAAGAATTTACTAAATTACATTACCTTTATCGTCGCTTTCGTTTTTCTGACTTTTTGATTCACCACTAGATCTTCCAAGCTATGACCCGCGTCTGCCGACGCGTGTGTAGGCACGTCACGATAAGAGATGGAGGTCACGCGAAAAAAAAAACGAAGAAGACTTCTTCTTCTTCCCTGGCCGACCGCACCCTGCAAAATGAGAGGTTGGAAAAAACTTTTTTTCCTTTTCTCTCTTTCTCTCTTGTTTGGCCGAATTCTTCTTTCTTTTTCACATTGGGTTAGGTCAAATTTTTCTAGTAAAATAACTTTTATATACTAGGCTCTTACGGTTTAAGTTTAACCAAGTCAAATAGGATTCTAAATCCTTTTATTTTTGGTCTCCCTAGATACTTGAACCTGTGACCTGTATGATAATTAAAATAATCAAATTATTTTAATCATTTTGTCTCTGTCACAATTTGATCATGTAACCTCCTATTTAATAAATAGAATTTCATAATTATTAATATTATTTTAATTTATTAAATACTTAATTAAATAATCATATTATTTAATTATTCTCTTTAAATAAATTGTGTTACTTTCGTAACACTATTAATTGGACCATCAAATTAATTTACCGTGACCCTCGTTACCAACAACCATAAGGGCTAGCAAGGGGACCTAATGGACCCACAGTTTTAAGCTCCAATAATACTTAGTAATATTAATTAAACTCTTTAATTAATATTTCACGATTATTAACCTCAGAATTATTTCACTAAAAACCTGAGACTGCACTCTCATAACTGTAAACGTGTTTATATAATCTAAAGTCTCAGTGTCCAGTGTGATCATCCACAAGTAGTTCATAACTAGAGCTAAGCCATAATGTTCGTTACACCCCTCTAGTTATATATTTTCCTTTAAGCACCGTTGATTCTCTAATGAACAATTAAATTTTGTCTTCCTCACGGAAGAAGGAGAAATCTCATAATTGTCCAAGCCTTAAATCAACCCTTAAGGAAACTACTCATCTATTTCAATCAAGAAGGAATGGATTCCACTATCGTGTTCATATCTTCTCAGCCACAAGCCAAACCGCAACTCCAAGATACGGAGATATTGGTTGAGAATTCACATCGACCTCACTCATGGTAAATTAAAAGCCACGATCCAACCTGAAGGAGTCGATAAGACACTCAGGATTAAGATCATCTATAAATAGCCATCGTTTATTGATATATATGAATCTCATCTACTAACGAATCTGGATGAGAGATTCATATAAATCATAGCACAGTCCTATATGAACTCATCAAATAAGGTGCCTCCATTCTCATGTCAACTACATGAGCGGTTTAGGATAAGACCACTATACATTACAGAATAGACCGCGGTAGTAGATCAACCACTGACCACAAACAAAGTACCCAACTTTGTTTGCTCTTTATGGACTCTTTAGATTGCATTTCTCAAAATGAATCATATTGTATATGACTTTCATATACTCATTCTGAGATTACATCTTAGATGTTATTGCACAATATGAATGTATTAATGAATATAAAACACTTACTAGAATGATAAAATCTTAATTTTTATTATGTCTTAAACCGTTCACAAATACTAGCTTTAGGGCATAAATCTCAACAATCTTCCACTTGCAGTAAAGCAAATGAGACATGTCTCATAATCCTAGACCCTCTTGGTGACCTTTATACACTTTAGTCATCAAGGTCTTCGTAAATGGATCAGCCAAGTTGTCTTGTGACGCAATCTTCATCACGGTCTTGTCTCATATCTGCACTATCTCTCTGATGAGATGATATTTCCTCTCTATATGCTTTCCTCTCTTATGGCTTCTTGGTTTTTTGGAATTAGCCATAACTCCACTATTATCACAATAAAGTGTCATGGGCTTATCTATATCTGGAACAACTTCCAGACCACTCAATAATTTTCAGAGCCATACAGCCTTCTTAGCTGCTTCATAAGTCGCTATATATTCGGCTTCCATGGTGGAATCAGCAATGCAAGATTGCTTGATACTCCTCCATACTATGGCTCCACCACCAAGAGTGAATACTGACCCAGACATGGATTTTCTAGAATTCTTGTCTGACTGAAAGTCAAAATCTGTATATCCTAACATGATCAAATCCGAAAAGGAATATACTAGCAGATAGTTTCTCATTCTCCGAAAATACTTAAGAATATGCTTAAAAGCAACCCAATGGTCCAATCCTGGGTTGGATTGATATCTACTGGCTACTCCCACTGCAAAGCAGATGTCGGGTCTCGTGCATAGCATATCATACATAAGACTACCTACTACGGACGCAGAGAGAATTCATTTCATATCCTTAATTTCTTGAGGTGTCTTAGAACATTGTTCCTTAGACAGGTGAACTTCATGCCTTGAATGTAGAATACCTTTCTTGAAGTTCTGCATCAAAAATCGTACAAGTATCTTGTCGATATACGATACTTAAGACAGTGCTAACAGTTTGTTCTTACGATCCCTTATTAATTGGATCCCTAGAACATAACTCACCTCTTCCAAATCTTTCATTTGGAATTAGTTAGCAAGCCAACCCTTTACTTCAAATAATGTCCCTACATTATTCTCAATGAGTAGGATATCATCTACGTAAAGGACCAAGAACACTACTTTCTTGTCAATGATGCACTTGTATACACAAGGTTCATCAACGTTTTGCTCAAAACTATAAGTCTTGATAGCAGTATCAAACTTAATGGTCCAAGATCTAAATGCTTGCTTAAGTTCATAAATGGACCTTTGCAGCTTGCAAACCTTTTGCTCTTGATCTTGGGATATAAATACATCTAATTGCATCATATAGATATTCTCGTCTAGATTGTCATTCAAGAATGCAGTCTTGATGTCCATTTGCCAGATTTCGTAATCGAAATAGGCAGCTATGGATAAGAGTATCCTAATAGACTTAAACATAGCTACTGGCGAGAAGGTTTCATCATAATCGATACCTTCTTTTTGGATGTAACCCTTAGCCACTAGCGTTACCTTGAAGGTCTCTACCTTTCCATCTACTCTTCTTTTTCGCTTGTAGATCCACTTACAGCCTATAGGTTTTATCTCATCTAGTAAGTGTATAAGTTCCTAGACTGAATTGGAGTACATGGACTCCATCTCGAGATTCATGGCTTTAAGTCATTCATCTTTGTCAGAATCTTCCATTGCATGTCTAAATGTCAATAGATCATCCACACTATCATCGGAAACAACACGCTGTGCCTCTCCAATACCTAAATAGCTATCAGGTTATTGAACAACCCTCCCACTACGTCTATGTGGTAGTGTATCCTAACTAGAAATCTTCTGACTGTCAAATATTTGTAGAACAATAATATGGTCAACAATCCTTGTTGACTGAGCACTGGTCGTATCAGGTTCTAGCTCATTTAACAAAATCTTTCTACGAGGTTTATGATTACTCATATAATCCTCCTCAAAAAATATTGCGTTTGTCGATACAAACACTTTGTTTTCTTGTGGATTATAAAATAATCCACCTCGTTTTGTTTTCTTGTGGATTATAAAAGAATTCACCTTATGTTTCCTTTGGATATCCTACAAATAGGCATATTTGTGAACGAGATTCCAGCTTTCCACTTCTGTTCTTCATTACATGTACTGGACACCCCCATATGCGAAAATATCATAAACTAGCTTTACAACCATTCCACAAATTTAGAGGAGTCTTAGGAATAGATTTGGATGGAACTACATTCAATATGTAAGCCTCTGTTTGCAGTGCATATCCCCAAAATGAATTTAGTAATGATAAGAAACTAATCATAGATCTCACCATTTCCATCAGGGTCCTATTTCTCCTCTCTGCAACACCATTCTGTTGTGATATACTTGGAGCTGTGAGTTGGGATACTATCGCATGCTCAACCATGTAGTTTTCAAACTCTTGGTCGAGATACTCACCCCCATGATCCGATCGTAGAGCTTTAATTGTTTTACCTAATTGGTTTTCAACTTCAATTCAGAATTCTTTAAACTTTTCAAAAGTTTTCGACTTACGTTGCCTTAGGTAAACATACTTGTATCTTAAGTAGTCATCAGTGAATATGACATAATACTCATAACCTGTAACATCCCTAATTTCGAATACATATGAAAAGTATGATTGAATTCATTTTGAATATGTGAATATGATTTTTATGATTTGAGGGGTGGAAATTGTAATTAAATGTATGTATATTTTTAGGTTTTATAATGGACCAATTTGCACTGTCGAAAATAATGCACGAAGAAAAGGGTGAAAAATCTGGACAGTAGGCATCGCGACCACTCATCGCGACCAGGGATCGCGATGAAAAGGATGATTTGGGGCAGTGAGTATCGCGACCACAGATCGCGATGACCAACTCGCGATGAAAGTGGCACCTTTCGACCAGTGAGCATCGCGACCGAAGCGGCGCGACCACCACTCGCGATGCCGGTCGCAATGGCTCAAAAATGTTAAAAAAATATATAGCACCGCATGATGAAGCGGTGAAGCTTCATCAACTAAATTGAAGCAAATCAACATAGAAACAGAATTAGCACAGAATTAGAACGAGAGAGAAAGAAGAGAGGAGAGGAGAGAGAAAGAAGAAAAAGAAGAAGAAAAAGGAGGAGAAAAGAAGAAGAAGAAGAAGAAGAGAAGAAGGAAAGGAGAAGGAGGAAGCTTTCAGGTTTGGTGTACACGTATTTTTCGAATTTTCAGTTTTCCAGAAATTTTCTGAATTGGTAACTTTTAGAGTTTTTGAGTTATTTGAATTATATGGATTATAGATTTTCGTTTAGATTTGATATATACGTGTTTTGAAATTTTTCCGTTTTTCAGAATATTTCGGATTGATTGAATTTGATTAAATTTGAGTTATTTGAATTATATTGATTATAGATTATAGTTCAAGTTCGATGTATACGAGTTTTCGAATTTTTTCAGGTTTCCAGAAATTTTCGGAATTGTCGAATTTTATCGTTTTTAAATTATTTGAACTATATTGAGTAGAATAGATAGTTTGAAATCGATTTCGGATTGATTTGAATAAGATTTGATTCTAATAGTGTTATAGAAATATATTGTTAAAAGTGATTTAAATTATATTATATTGTGAAATGTATAGGAAAATAATTTTGGGGCGATTTGATTTGAACTGGAATTATGAAATACGTTTGAGTATATTTTGGATTGATTTGATATGATTATTGATTTACATTCGTATATTTCTGTTATATTATATTTGATGAATTTTGTATTTCGAAAATATAAATATATCGATATGTATTGAAATTGACTACGTTGAAAATTGAATTCGATTATTCGGAAAGAAATAAAATATGTTGACATTGGATTTGAGAAAACATTTTGGCTCTGATGTGTATAAACATAGATATGGATATAGGAGGTTGACATGTCAATTGGGTTTCTGTCTGAACAGTACTGTGCCGATATATTCTGTTTGTACCACCCTTCTTAGGGTTCTGTCATGGGACATTCACAGCGGGTAAGTCCGTTAGTGTTCCATTCTGATCTGATGTTCGGCTGCTCGCCCGTTTGAGTCCTGTGCCGAACAACCCGTAATCCAGTCCGATAACTTATGTTTTGTATGTCATGAGCCAATCTGAAAACTGATTTGTTATATGAAAACGTCTGAGAAATTATGACAAATCTGTCTGTTAATTGATTTTGAATATTTGATTTGATATGAGCCCCATATATGATTTACTTATATGTGATTTATATTTTAGAAATACATATTTGACAGAGTAAATTTGTCTATACAATTTTGTGTACATCCACTAAGCAATATGCTTAGCGTGTTGAGTTTTCTCGCACGCAGGAAACAGAGGTTCCAAAGGCAATAAAGATAAAGAAGAGTAGAGACTGCAGAACTAGAGTCCGGAATCACATCTTTCCTGCATCTATTTTGGTAGTTCGTTTATAATAAGTCTATATAATTTTGATACCACATGCATATACAGAAATTGTAGTAAATATTTAAGGAGCTTCCGCTATGTAAATATTTTATTATATGTTTATATTATTTGAATCTTTCTAACTGATATTTGATAATTGGTTGGTAAGTCACACTATATTTGGAAGGGTGCGCAAAATTGATTTGAGAATTTGGAAGTTGATATTTATGAAGTTTAATTGTAAACAGGTTTTGGAAAGTCAGAAAAACACAGAGGAAACTCTGGCAAGATTTTTAGAAATTTATTTGGACTATTTTCAAATGTTTTTATATAGTTTTCAATTATGGTTTATAAAAGTTAGATTTTAGTATATAGTAGCGCTCTCTGATTCGGTCCGAGCGGATTTGAGTCAGGGGGTGTTACATAACCACTTCTTACTCTAACACTCATAAGTCCACAGACGTCTGAGTGTATGAGCTCTAGTGGTTGTGTGGCTTTAACCCCTTTTTCCTTCAAAAAGTCTCTTGGTCATTTTACCCTCCAGATAAGATTCACAAACAGGTAAGATGTCAATCTCTAACTGACTTAAAGATTCACTTTTTACAAGTCTATTTATCCTATCAAGGTTTATATGTTCAACTCTTAGATGCCACAGATATGTGTCATCATTTGGAGAAACTTTTTATCGCTATGTTTTAGGTTTTTCAACCTTAAACAGTTCACATTTATGTATAAATTAACGGTCTTTAAACATACAGATTATTTTCTATCGTATTAGAACAAATATTCAAACTATTTCTCGAAATAATAACCGATTTATCATTAAAAGAAATTGTATATAAATGTTCAAATAATCTGGATATAGAAATCAAATTCCTTGTAAATTTAGGAATGTAAAACACACTTTCCAACGAAAGAAAGCAATTATTAAATTGTAGTCTAATTACTCCCACTGCTTGTGCTAAAACGACATCCCCATATTCCAACGCGCATAGTAAAAGACCCCTCCTCTAGCTGCTGCCAATCATTAGTCCACTATAAAGAAGAACAAACATGATTAGTGGCTTATAAATGTACTATCCAATATGAAGAATCATCTTCCACTAAACAAGATTCTATGACAAGTAAATCAGATTTACCTTTCACTTTCTTTTTGGCTGCGAGCTCCTCAAGGTACTTCGGACAGTTCTTCTTCCAATGGCCAACCTTGTCACAATGGAAATATTTTCCTTTGGACTTGTCAATCTTGGTACTCTACTTCTTCTTTTGTGCGGGTTTCTTTTTCGGCTGTGCCTTGGCTTTCCTAGTAGACATCTTCCTCTTCTTTGTACCAGAAGAAGATGGCTCAACAACATTTGCTTCGCCGGTCTTACCCCTATGGTCTTTTTTTTAAGGACTGATAGGTAGAGAGCTCATTCAGCAATTGAGTGAGAGTGAACTTCAACTTGATCATCTCGTAATTGCTCCTAAACTGATCAAAACTCTTCGGAAGAGTCGTCATGATCATGCTTACTTAGGAGGCCTTGTCAATAGTCCCACCATTGACTTTAGCAGTGTTGAAATAGGATATCATCTTAAGAACATGTTCCCTAACAGATGTACCCTCATTCATAAAGTCGAGCATAGCGGAATGAACAGCTCCGTGTCTCTTTTGCTCTGAGGGTTATCTAAATATAGCCTGCAATGACTCCATTATCTCAAATGCAGAAGTCGTTGATTCATGCTTCGTCGTAATCACTTCGGTCATGCCGGCCAGCAGAAATGTGCGGGCTTTTTCATCAGTCGAAACCCACTTCTAGTAGGTTTGTTTAACAGGCCTTGGCGCATTAGGAGCGGGCTGCGAAGGACATTCCTTCGTGAGTACAAATTTAACGTATTTGCATGTCATGATTGCATTCATATTATGTTTCTACTTTGCATAATTATCCCTGGTTAATTTTTCGTTTACAATGATGTAAATTAAAGCAGAAAACATAGCTGAAATTTAAAGATATAAATCTAAATTAATATCATTCATTTCATACATTCATTTCAAATGCTATAGTTCGGCATAAAATTAAACATGATGCATGAACATGTTATAATGAACTAAAAAATCCCTAAAATTAGTTTCTATGTCGCAATAATCTAACATACCACAAGTAAGTGTCTAGGTAGGCTATGTCAAATCCTTGCATGTTAGATCGAGACATTCTCAATCAGATGATATACCAGAATAACTCTTTATTCTTATATTATCCAACCATCGCTTTGGTTTAGTCAGGACATTAAATTAACAACTTAATTAAGTCCTTTAGAGTGTGACCCACTGTTTCAGAATTCATGAACTTAATTTGAGAGTTGTCTAGGTAAGTTAGGTCAATTCCAAAATACATTCTAAAAACCTATCTGTTATAAAGTCAACCTTGGTATTGACTCTTATGGACACCCTCCGTAGGGAGGACGAAAGTAAAGCTGTCACGAGACGCCACTCGAGTCTCACGGTACTGAACTAACAATGGAGAGTGTAGGATATAATGTCATATATCCCTCTTCCATTCACTATTTGTAGTTTAGGGTTTTCTATAAACTAAGAGTTTCTAAAATTCTATATTTCTAGTCTTTACTTAGATTCAACGGCTAATATAAAATTTAAGTTTACTAATTATAATAGATTATTCAATTTTAACTATTAAAAAATAATCTATTATTTAATTTCTAATCTATATAAACAATTTAAATAAATTAGAAATATTATATGAGATTACCAAGTTTTAACTATTAAAACTAAATCACATTATTTTGGTCCAATTATTACTAAAGTGTTTAATTAAATTAAACCTAATAATTAAATGGACCTAACTAATCTAATTAAACAATTTAACTGATATATAATGATATTTACCAAATTTTTACTCTTAAAGACTAATCTCATTTATTTAGTTTTATTTTAATTAAGTAATTAATCTTATTAATCTTAATTAACCAAAGAACCTAAGTAATCATTTTATTAAACACTTTAATTTGTTGATTAGTCATTTAATGAAAATTACTAAGTTTTTACACCTAAAAACTAATTCTATTATTTAATTGCCAAGTATGAAAACGTTTGCTATTTTAATCAGATTAAAAATAAAATATTTAAACATGGCAATTATGTATGACATAGTATAATGCAAGTGTAGGCACACCTAATCTAGATGACATTCACATATATGATAATACTTCAACTTCATATAATTCATGACATGAAAAATAATTAAAGCATAAATAGATGACCGAATGACATTGGTTATCTAACTTAAACAACTCTAATTACATTTATTATCCAAGGCATTCCTTAGTCTTCAAGTGTCCTTCAAGTTGAATTATTCTTGTCTTTGGTCTCCAATCAAGTCAAACTTGATTTCCTTTGGTAGTCAACATCTTTTCCAAAAGTCCACGCGTTACCTTAACACGCACCCAAGGTCCAGACGAAGCCCTAAATAGCCGTAACACACGCGAAATCGCGGCTGCCAGCAGCGACGCCATGCGCACGCAAGGTGCGTGCAGCCCTCGTATGAGCCGCACTTTTGCATGCATTTGTGGGTTGTTCGCCCATAGTTTTTTGCTCTAATTTTTTGCATTTTTTTCAGAAAATATTCGACAATAGTTTTTCAGAAAATCAGCAAAAAAATTGTCTGCAAAATACCATGGAAACAGCCCCATCAAAAACGCGGCAGCAGCCCGTGCGCTAGGTCGCTATGCACAAGGGTTGTTCTGCCCTTTTTCTTTCTTCTTCTTCTTCTTCGTATCATCTGCATCCACAACCATCTCATATCGCAGATCGATTACAAAAAAAAAAAGAACATAATATTTAAAAAAAAAAACGCCATAAACAATTAGCTACAACCAAAAACAAAAAACAACATGAACCCACATCACCATATAATTAACGATCATTTACGTTTTATTAAAATATAATCAAATCATATAATAATAAAAATATACTGATCTAGATTTGTGCCTACACAAATAATATATCAAGAATCTAAAGAAAAAACATGAAACAAAAAAGATGTAGTTTTTTCTTTTATGCATATACACAAATACTTCAGAACTAATGGCTCTGATACCAATTGAAGGGAGGAAAATTAATGATTTATCAAATAAACGTGCATAATAGGTTTCAAAAAATTTCTTCTATTAAAAACCGTTTTCAATCAAGAACGAGTTCATGTGTATACGCAGAAAAAGAATTTATTAAACTACATTACCTTTTTCGTCGCTTTCGTTTTCCTGACTCTTTGATTCACCACCAGATCTTCCGAGCTATGACCCACGGTTTGCCAACGCGTGTGTGGGCACGTCACGGTAAGAGATGGAGGTCACGCGAAAAAGATTGAAGAAGACTTCTTCTTCTTCCCTGGCCGGCCGCACCCTGCAAAAGGAGAGGTTAGAAAAAACTTTTTTTTCTTTTCTCTCTTTCTCTCTTGTTTGGCCGAATTCTTCTTTCTTTTTCACTTAGGGTTAGGTCAAATTTTTCTAGTAAAATATACTAGGCTCTTGGGGTTTAAGTTTGATTAAGTCAAATAGGATTCTAAATACTTTTATATTTTGTCTCCCTAAAGACTTGAACCTGTGACCTGTGGGACAATTAAAATAATCAACGCATTTTAATACTTTTGTCTCTGTCACAGTTTGATCCTGTAACCTCCTATTTAATAAACAAAATTTAATAATTCATAATTATTAATATTCTTTTAATTTATTAAATACTTAATTAAATAATCACATTATTTAATTATTCTCTTTAAATAAATTGTGTTACTTTCGTAACACTATTAATTGGACCATCCAATTAATTTACCGTGACCCTTGTTACCAACAACCATAAGGGCTAGCAAGGGGACCTAATGGACCCACAGTTTTGAGCTCCAATAATACTTAGTAATATTAATTAAACTTTTTAATTAATATTTTACGATTATTAACCTCGCAGTTATTCCACTAAAAACTCGATGCTGTACTTTCAGAACAGTAGACGCGTTTATAAAATCTGAAGTCTTAGGAGGCGTTTGTCAGCTAGGATGGGCAAATGATTGGGTTTATTTAAACTCAATCCTTTGTTTGTTTTGTGCATGAGATTGGAGAAACCAATCTCATGCACAAATTTAACCTGCCCAGGCAGGGACTAAAAAGTCCCGCCTGGAAGCATGGGACAATTTGTCCCATGCCCTTTTTTTTTTTTTTACTTTTTTAATATTAAATTTATATAAAATATTAAATATATATTATTAAAAATAATTTTTTTAATATTAATAAAAAAATAAATATTATTTATAATATATTTTTATGTTGAATTAATAATATAATATATTTTATTTATAATTAATTTTAAAATATTTAATATAAATATATTTAATTTTTAAAATATTTATATTTTATTTAGATTTATTTTAAATAACTTTAATTAAATTATATAATATTTAAAAATTTTATTTTATATGAAATTAATTTAATCAAATTTGATTTTATCCAATCTCATTCTATACCAAACACGGAACGGTATTATTTTTAATTTTATCCATACTACACCAAACACATCACAGTGCTAATTAGTCCAATCCAATCCCGCGCATTAAATGCACCCTTAGTGTCCATTGATACAGCTATTTAAAAATAGTGTGATCCTCTACAAGTAGTTCATAACTAGAGCTGTGTCATAATGTTCGTTATACCCCTCTAGTTATATCTTTTCCTTTAAGCACCGTTGATTCTCTAATGAACAATTAAATCTTGTCTTCCTCACAGAAGAAGGAGAAATCTCATAATTGTCCAAGCTCTGAATCAACGCTTAAGAGAACTACTCATCTACTTTCAATCAAGAAGAAGTGGGTTCCACTATCGTGTTCATACTTTCTCAGCCACAAGCCAAACCGCAACTCCAAGATGTAGAGGTATTGGTCGAGAATTCGCATCGACTTCACTCATGGTAAATTAAAAACCACAATCCAACTTGAAGGAGTCGATAAGATACTCAGGATTAAGATCACCTATAAATAATCATCGTTTATCGATATATATGAATCTCATCTACTAACGGATCTTGGTAAGAGATTCATATAAATCGTAGCCTAGTCCTATATGAACTCATCATATAAGGTGTCTCCATTCTCATGTCAACTACATGAACAGTCTAGGATAATACCACCGTACTTTACATAATAGACCGCAGCAGTAGATCAACCACAAACAAAGTACCCAACTTTGTTTGGTCTCTACGGACTCTTTAGATTGCACATCTCAAAATGAATCCTACTGTATATGACCTTCATATACTCATTCTGAGATTACATCTTACAATCTTAGATGTTATTGCACAATATGAATGTATTAATGAATATAAAATACTTTTAAATTATAATGATAAAATCTTAATTCTTATTATGTTATAAACCGTTCACAAATACAAATTTTAGGGTATAAATCTCAACATATATATATATATATATATATATATATATATATATATATACAGTCGCGAAATATTGTCAGACTGAATGAGCGTCATTTACCACCAAACCACATTAGGCACGGTGGTGGTAAGATGGTGTGAATTTCAGTTCATCAAGTTTATGTGTTAGTATATAAGGTGAATTGTACTAAGGTGCCATGAGTTTATTCATAATTACTCGCATAATGCTAGTTTATAGTTTATTACATTTAAGTACCCTACAATTAGTTGATTTCATTAAAACTAATGATTAACCAAAATTTTTATATAAAATGACTTAAGTACCCTTATTAAAAAATATATAAAATAATGTTAAAAATTATAATAATTAAAAAATAATAATAATAACAACCAATCAATATCATCTCCATCATCATCATCTCCCTCATTCAAGCACTATCTTCTACATTCAATTTATTCAATTTTCCTATATTCAAAACCATCCACACACAAAATAAAATAAAATACATCTTCATATTCACCACCACCATTCATCCTCCACGGTCAATCCGTCAACCATCCACCAAAAAATTTATAAAAATAGATCACAACAAATACAAAAAAAAAAAAGGGGGGGGGGATTGGAGCAGATCTACTCCACCGCTTAGATGGAGCGCGCTCCACCGTGCAGATGAAGCTTCTTCATCTGTGCGATGGAGAAAATCATCTATATCGTAGGTGGAGATAACTTTTCAATTTTTTTTCCTCTTTCATTTAAAGGGAAGAGATCTTAAATCCATTTTAAATTTTTTAAATTAATTTAAAAATGATGTGGTGTGTTTTTATTGCTTATGTGGTTTTTTTAATTTTATTTTAAAAAAAATTTCACACATAAAAGATCAATTTACTCTTGAACTTTTAAGTGCACTGTTAAGTTAATAGTGGTCAACGTAGTCAATGATACTTAAATATAATAAACAGTAAATTAATATTATGCATATAATTATAAATAAATTCAGGATACCTTAATTCAATTCACCCTAGTATACGTTAATTTTTTATTAGTGACTATGAATCAAGTTCATTGCTATAACAATATTAATTTTGGTACTTGGGCGTGTTATATCGTTTTGTGTGTATGGGCCAATGCACCCAATGCCCCCAAACGCATAGAAGAATCAATCATGAGGCAGGCCCAGAATTGAATGGACCCAAACTTATATGTATGGATTTGACCCAAATTTATGATTGGGGGAGCAGTTAACTTAACTAAAGTGTAACCTAAATTAGACTGAAATAAGCATCCGATAAATCGTTATCTTTCATTCAAATCACATCATAGGATTAGAACACATAATCATATTTATTTTTCATTATATATGGCGTGATTTGAATAAAGCATACGTAGTGTATCTCGATGCATTAAATGTTTCTCTCCTACTGTTGAATTAGGATGGGTCTAGATATACCGATGCAATTAAGAGACTAATACATATTGCTCAATTGTGTAGAATACATTCATGTTTACCACCCATACTTATTTTGATCAAAATATGTGGACATAAAGGGTTGTTAGAAACTAGTTAAATTCTCTAATATTTTTTTTATTTAAAAAAAAAAGAAGAAGCTTTTATTGAAGAAAGATCGTCCCTTTTAAATTGCATTTGTCAAGTGATTAAATATGAGATTGATTTTCAATTTCAAATCAATTGACACTCTCACTATCAATATTTTGTATTTGAGGAGAGACAAGAGAGAGTGAATCAAGTCAAATTTGGCATGGCTGCTAGTAAATTGCCACCCATCATAATCCTCCTAACACAGTCCTTTTCAATATGTGTTAGGTGAACAACACACTCACGTGATCTTGTGCCCTAATACCTCCCCAAATTTGCCCAATTTGTATGCACGAAAGTACTGAATATGACCCAAAACAACACCACATTATTGTGACTGCTATACCTTGGGAACCATCCCTTTTTTCCTTTAAAAGATTATGTTAACGCGTGTTATTACTCAATTTATGAAAATAAATTTTTAAAATATAGACGTTCACACTTAAATATATATTTTTATAAAAAAATTATTAATATTTATGTGACACAAACGTGAGTTTATATTGAAGATGACTTCATATTAAGAATTAAAAAGATTAGCTATAACTTTTAATAATAGTTTTATCTTTTTGACAAAATAAAGTTAGTTTAGTGGTAATGCACTTTATACTTATGCTCTAAAATTGTGAATTCGAGTATTGTTCTTCTTCCTTAAATATTAAATTAATTATAATAGGTCAATATATATATTTATCTTTAATGTAAAATTTAAAGATAATATGAGCTTAACGTAATGATAACTCTTGAATCCACGTCAATTTGAACATTAAAGAGGTAGGTTAACGAACTTAAAAAGAGTAATGTTATATTATCCAATTTTTTTTTTCAAATTTATATTCAAATAATGTGATACTTGAATTATCAACACTACATCATTTAATAATTTATAATTGTTAATAAGTCACGTGCCACATTATTTAAGCATAAATTTAAAATATTTTTTTAACAATTTAATATTACTCTTTTAAGAAACTCACAAAATACTTAGAGCTTCTCCAACTCATACCCTTTTTGGTGCATTTACACTATAATAGTGCAAATTCTCCTTTAACCACACACCATAATACAACTTCCAAGATGAATTTTTAGTGTAGGTGAATAGTATTGCACCAAATATGGTGTAATACTATTCATTACACCAAATTACTATTCAATAATTTTAATTCCACTTTTACCCTTTATATTATAACTCTAACAAATTTTATTCTTTTTATGTCCTTTAACCAATTTAATTTATTTATATATTTTGATAAATAAATATATAAATTTATTTATTTTAAAAAATATAATGTTGGAATTATTTCGTTGAAAGCTTTAAAATAAGTGTAATATTAATATATATTATTAAGTTATTTAATTATATAATTAACTAATTTATACATTTTAATTTCACTTAAATTTTTAATGTATAAAAAATTTATTTTATCAATTACTATTTGAAAAAGATAATAATCATGTTGTTTAATGAAATATCTTTGAAAAAAACTTTTTATATTTTTGGATGATATGATTATTGACTAGAAAAAATATGTAGTTTAAAATTAATGAAAATTTAATGGTAGAAAAATAAGTAGGTAAAAAAAACAGTCACTCAAAAAATACGTGGGTAAAAAATTATATACAAAATTAATTAGTTGGATAAAAAAATTAATTGAAAAAAATAATTAAAATAATATTATATTAAAAATGATAAAAATTAATTTAAGTATTTAATTTTTTATATAATATGTATAATTATTTAATAATAATATTATAATAATAAATAAATAAATTAAAATAGTGTTTGCACTAATTTAGTGTAAATTGAGTTGGAGTTAAAAAAATTTGGTGTAAGAATATTCTAAAATGAGGTTATTTTTACACTATTTTAATACAAAATTCCGTGGTGTGAGATTGAAGGTAACTTTAGAACACGATGAGGCATGCGGTGGCGCAGATGACGGACAAAGGGATCCAGCACTCAGGCCGGTGGCGGGCCCGCCGCGACATGATGGAGGAGACAAAAGCCTTTTCAAAAGTCAGTTGGAACTCATGAAGTGATTTGTGGGTCCATTCCGGTTAGCTCCACCAAGCATCGAAAGAGACACGTGTCGGGTCAATAGTGGGGTGGGTCTGGCCCTCTTGCGTGGTTCCGGGCACAGTGAGTTCCCAAGTCATTTATGGTTTTGTCTCCTTTTGACATACCAACGCCTTTGTTTTGATTTGAAAACTTTTGATTTTTAATCAAACACCTGGATATCCAAATACGACATCTTCTTCTTGTCGTTTTGCTTTTATAAGTCAACAAATTTTTAGATTTTATAATCATCATATCATCATTGTAATTTTATTTTATTAATTTCTACCCAACTTTTTGAATTTTTTTGATTGGACTAATCGAAGAGCTCAAATTGGTGGGTTAATTGGAGCCTTCAAGGACCCCCAAATACTTGTACTAAGGAGACAACAATGGTGGGAGAGAAGAGAGAAAGCAATGATGGTCCGTGTGAAAATTGCTTTTTGATGCACCAAATATTTGGTTAATGCTCAAGGCGGTTGGTGGGTGGGTGGGTGGGCTGTGCCTGTGTTGAACCCACATGGCTAGGTTACCATTTTTACGGGCTGGACCCTCACCCATGTGGGCTCATCAATATACATATAGGCTTGGCTTCACCATCATTTCCTATTGAAGAATAGTAATAGGAGAGGATGCAATGCTTTGTGACTCCGATTCAGATCCTCAAAAACCAAAATCATGATGTTAAATTAATCTACGTTTGATGTATCTGATAACTAATATTCATTTATCGTTTAGTAGAAGAGTATGAAAAACCCATTAAATAGTCTTTTATGTTAAGTATATATCTTTTTTTAACATATTATTTGCAGTGATATTATCAGACTGAATGAATAATTTTACCACCAAACAATATTGGATGGTCATATATTAAGTATAAATATAATGGTTAATAATTTTACATTCAAATTATAACAAAATACGGACAATCAGTTTGAAATGCTTAGTTTTGAAATTCCATGCTATTAATCATTGGAAACTTTTGGTGACTCATTAGTGCAAGTGTCTTTAGGGTCTACTCTTGTCAAAATGGCTTTTCAAGTGACAATAGTGTGAGAGATTGGGGACTTGGTTTTCCTCAACACAATGTTGATAGGGTTTCATTTAGACTTTTGAGTAGTAGAACAAACCCAAAAAAAAAAAAAAAAATTAAATATTTTTGGTTTTGTTGATTTATAACTAAGGATGAAAATATTGATATTAATGAAAATATCAATACTACGATTTGGTATAAATATATACGGAAATTGACGTAAAATTTATGAAAAATATAGGAATTTGGCTAAAAACATACATTTTTTTAAAATAAAATTTTAAAAGATTTTTAAATAATTAATAATCTAATAAAAAATACATTTTTTAAAGACATAATATCTAACGACTGTTGATATAAATATGAATATAATACACATACGAGCTCTATAAAAGTTAAAAATATTCCACTAAATTTCATTTTCTAATAGTTTGTATCATATAAACTATAGAAATTTTAATACCAAAACGAAGACCTATGTGGTTTAAATATAATGTGGCTATCATCTTAATTCCTACTTCAGATACAATGATATAAAATTTGAATAGTTTTTAATATAATCACAAACATGCTACAGGTAATCTTCTTGATTTCTTCCTATCATCTCTCTATATATAAAAAATTGTGTGGTAAGATAATAGGAGATCCCAAAACCTCCATAGTGATCATCACTAGTCCCTAAACTTATGTATTCAAAACTTATTGAAATTATGATCAGATTCTTATTAAAAAGAAAAAGAAAAGCTAACGAGATTTTTGTTTAAAAAAAATCAAAAGTTAATTATGAGATTCTTGTTGAAAAACAATTAAAAAAAAGGTAGATAGATACATTATGGAATATCATTTTTTTTTTACTTTTTACATTGACGGAAATATACTGGATATTTCACAAAAATTTCCTTGATATTTCACGAAATATGTAAAATTACAATACATGTTATATCGATATTTTATGGAAATATCACAAATATTTTTAAAACTTTCTAAGATATTTTACGGAAAGGATATTACACCTTGTACCGATATCTGTACCTTTTTGAGACACAAAAATAGTGTTTGAAATATCAGCAATATTATCGATTTTTCAATTATTGTTTATAACTACATCTTAGTTAAGAAAATACATTTCTCTAAGCCCAAAAAGAAAGAAAAGAAATTACATTTAATTGAAATGTTTTTAAAGATTGTCTTTATATATAGTCATATTATTATTATTATTATTATTATTATTATTAAATGTACACCAAATTCTTTACTCAATCCTTAATGTTAATCAAATTTGATTAATATATTTTCATGTGCAGCCCGAATGGAAGGTATTTATCCCACTTAAGACCTATTAAGATTCCCATATAACAGGGACAAAACTGCTAAAATTAATTACTGTTGTGCCACCTGGATTGTTTCGGATGAGGGACATCTACTCTCATATAACGGGGAGAATACTCCTCATACATACGGATAAATAGTCATGGTCGATTTAAACCTATACCACTAACGTAAATTGGGAAGATGTACACCACCTTAATTATGAGGGAATATGCATTTGATTTTAAGATTCATTAAACAATGAAAAAAATGGCTGATTCATTAATTAGTAATCATATTCTAAAATAAAAGGATATTGTTTTTCACCGTTTTTCAAGGAGATTATATTTGCATTGTATCCATAATTTTGGATATCATTTCAATATAGAAAGATTTCACATTCTTGATATACTTTATACATTAATCTCTCTAGTATATTAAAAATTTTAAGTGATTTAATGTAAGTTAGTGTAACGTTTGACAAACATTAAGAATATATATATATATTAATTATTGCGATTAGATGGTATAATTTTATGACGATATTTGATTGAAAGATGAATTGCTAAAAATATTATCTTATATAAAAAAAATTGTTGAGTGGTATAAATTTAAAAGTATACAATGTAGATGTAATTTCATTATACTTTTTTTCCCCTAAATACACATGATATAGGTCAATAAAAAAAAATACACATTATAGGTTAGGAAAACCATTAAAATATATTACCAATAAAATAAAGAATTTTTACACTAACCCTAGTTGAGATAATTATACACGTTAAGGTAGTTGTCTACGTTGTGTTCCTATTATTTGATTTAGATATATCCAGTCACAACCTTGCGTCAAGCCTTTAAAGAAAAGGTAAACAAAGAATTTTGTGACAAAAATAATACTAATATTTTTTTGGGAAAAAACTTGTATAGGTACATGAGTTACAATTTAAATGTACAATCTCAATAATATAGATACGAGGAACTGAGAAGCATACTACTAAATTAATTTTATCCCGTCATTTAAATATTTTCTTCTTCCATACCCTAACAAGAATTTTATATTAAAAAATATATATAATTTAAATATCAATTTAATATTTGGTATAATATTAACTTTCCTTTTAATATACCACTTGCAGTAGTAGCGACTTGAACTTAAGATATTATCAGGTTAAATGAGAGTTTTTACCACCGAGCTACATTAGGCGGTAATAATATTATATTAACTTAAGAATAAAAAAAGTAGATTAATTAGCATGTGATATAATATCAGTGAGTTATTCTATTATTATATATATTTTTTTTTGAAAGGGAGTTATTCTATTATTGAACAAAACAAATCTTTACAAAGATATCTTTTCTAATTTAGCATCTTCTTTCTCTTTCTCTTTAATCTTTATTATTATTATAATAATTGTCATTTATATTTTTTCTTTTGTTTTTGTCTGCATTAAAGTCTGCATCTTAAGCCTTAATTGGCAAGACAAATCATGTTTAAGTTTTGAGGTCCAAAGAAACGACAAGTCGGACCCAATTAAGTTGGATATCACGTGATCTACGTAGTCAGGGCTGTCGTTCCTCTTATCTGAAAACGATTTCCTAGGCCCCACAGACTGTCGGTTTTTCTCCCTCTAGCCATTAATGGGCGTGTCTTCCATGATTATTACATGATTAAATTGAATTAAATTCAATTAATCAAGAGCAAATTATATCCCTATGTGAGGTTTAGTCATGGCCCCGGCCCGGTTCGCGGTTCGAACCGAACTAGCAGTTTTAAATCGGAACCTAAAGTTCCGGTTTAAAATTGGTTTCGAAATTGGTTATCGAAATCGAGACAGTCGGTCCCCATTCCTGTTGGCCTTAAAAAAAAATCGGAATCGTTCGGTTCGGGCAGTTCCGGTTCAAACCATTAAATTTCTTTTTTTTTTTTTTTGTATTTTGAATTTTTTTTTTTTAACATTTATACAACTGCATGTTGCAGCAGACTACTGCAGCTTGCAGCTGCGCACTGCCTCATGCATGGGACAGTGCGCACTGCCCCCACGCATGGGGTAGTGAAAATTTCAAATTTTTTTTTTTTTTTTGTGATTAGCAGTCCGGTTCCAGTTATGGAACCGACAGTTCAACCGCCGGTTCCATCAAAATCGGGGAGGAACCGGAACCGGAGGTTCCTTCCCAATTTTAACCGGAGCCTGGACCGGGACCTCAACGGTCCCAATTCCGGTTGTTATAAAAATAGAACCGGAATCGGCAGTTCCAAAACCGGAACCGCCAATTTTGGAACCTTGGCCATCCCTAGTGAGGTTTGTTTATTTACTTTTATATATAAATTAAAGTTACTTTTAACTGTTGAAAGATATTTTAATCATTTCATTCATTTTTTATTTTTTAAAAAATATATTTAAAATTTTTTTGAATGAAAAATATAAAATTTTGAATCTCCACCGTCTATCATTATTTAATGGACAATGGACAAAGGAGATCAAATATTTAAAAAAAGAAAAAAAAAAGTGATGAGATTTCCACTTTAATCTCCATCGATGAAGATCGTCTCCAAACGATCTGGAGATCTTATCTTTATTGATGGAGAGAAGGTCAATCTGATCTCTATCGATGAACTCCATTAATGGAGACGAGATCCCCATCCTAGAGATTTGATCTCTATGAGGGGTGGAGATTCCACTATCTTTTTTTTTTTCAATATTTTTCTATTTTTATTCTCCATTGTTCATTATAGACGTTGGATGTCCATTTACTTTTTTATTTTGTAAAAAGAATTATTTTGTTTTGTTTTTTTCCTAGGAAAAATAATAATTACATGAATTTGACATTCTAGTGGTCAAAAAATAGCCTAAAAGGCTTAGACCTTAGACTGGCCCAAGTAAAAGAATAAGCAAGGCCCAAAAACAGGCCCAATGACTTTGGGGTCCACCAGCCGCGCACATATGGACTGAATCAAAGCTGACTAAGTCTGGATTAGAGTCCACTACGACTCAAAAACCCCAGAGATTCCTAATATCTCGGCGCTTGATTCTATCGACTGCCCTTAATGGTCACTACCCATACCCTATAAGTATGAACCCATGATTCATAAGCAGGGGTCATGTGAATTACACGAAAAAGCTATCACTCTACTTCGAAGGAATCTAGATTACACTCGACCTAGTCGACGCCCAGTCTTAACATCCAGTCCTACTACACTCACCTCGACTTTAGTGATTACCATCCACTCGACGTCAAAACTATCACGATACGTTCGACAGTTAATAATTACAGGTTATAACTTCCTTTATTTATTATTTTTCATTCGACTTCACCTTTTAACTTGAGCGTTGGAGACTGTTTGGCTGGCATCACCCCAGTGTCCCAGAGAGTTCGACTTTATTGATATCTTTTTGCAGGTTGTTGGTCCCATTTCAACCCGACTGTAGGTCCCGAATCCTACCAGTGGATTCTAGCATCTATAGATACTATTTAGGGGCATTATGGACTTTATATACAATTTGGAAGTCAACGGTTAAAAGCAACTTTGGTTTACTAACGTCGAGGGGGCTGTGTGTGCATTAGCCATAAAGTCATACATGGAAGTGAATAGGTAAATCTCATATGAGTGGGGTGTAATTTGCTCATTGACAAAATATTATGATGTATTTGGAATAACCGTTAAAGTAGAGTTCTGGAATAGATCTTTTGTTGTAAAATTTCTTTAGTAAATGTTGTCCGATTTTTAATTAAAAAAATTAAACAAATAATACTGAACCTACCTGATATTTATTGAATTACACTCGGGTTCAAAGTTCATAGAAATTCACACTGAACTCTTCTGGCGTTAAGTTTGACCTTTAAAAAGTAAGCTCAAGCCTCCCTTAGTTCACGATCTATGGTGCCCTATAGTGAATCCACCATGGATCTCTTGCTTTTACTTCTACTTTTTCCTCTCTTTTTTTAATGGTCAAACTTAACGTTAGAGAAGTTCTTTATGAGTTTTTATAAACTTTGATTTCAAGTGTAATTCAACAACTTCAGTTAGGTTTAGTGATATTTGTTCTAAAAAAATTGCTTTTAGATTAGTAGATTATTTGATAATATATCTCTAAAAGGGTTTTGATAGTGATAAATTATTAAAATAAAGTAAAATACACTTTCTTTTTTAAAAATAATATAATATAATATCTAAAATATTACTTGTAAATGCTGGAATCTACACTTGATGATCTGGCAGTCTGCGGTGGTTGATAGAGGGGACAACGATATGCAAAACAATTGTGCACTTGAGACACCGGGGTGGTGTCAGCCAAATAGTGTTCGATGCCTAAGTTAAATATCGAATCTAGATGGGAAAAGACGAAAAGAACAAACGATACCTGAATCGTGTGATTGTCGTGTGGTATGTGATGTATGTCGAACGTTATATGGTGTTACGTCTAGCGTAATAATGATATCAGAGAAGGCTATATTGTGCGTAACTGACCTTATGGACTCGTCATGTGCAAGTATGATTGCTTGATGTCAGAATGACGGCTTTTGAGTAAAATTGCTTGACCCTTAAAAATGAAGCCATAAGGCTGTATTTATAGGGGTTGTGA